>JZLH01S0610802.1:13848-40897 GCA_001188425.1 Eucidaris tribuloides
ATGGCCCTTTTCAGGGCCACCACAATAAAGAAAGAAATTTGAGCCGTTCTCTTGAGTATGCATCAAAAATATCAAACATAGAACTACCCCCCCCCCACAAAACAAAACAGTTTCACACCATCTTTTTAATTTAAGTTTTTTTCTGAATCATTATCGATGCAAGCTTTGAAGAAAAAACAGTTTCACAGCAATTTCTTATGAGACGCATAAAAAATACCAGTACTGAATCATAGAAACTTTCAACAAACAACAATAACCCAAAAAAAATCAGTTTCACACCCAAGTACCCCTTTAATTTACAGTATTATTCCGAAATAAAGAGATGAATTAAAAATACTGCAACATAAAAAGTTTTGGAATAAAATAGTTCCGCATATGGTCGTTTTTTTTTTTTTATAAGTTTAATTCTGAAATCATAATTGATACATAAAAGAATGGAACATGCAAGCTTAAAAGAGCGGTAGCTAAAAAAAAACAACAGTTTCAGACAATTTTTTTATTGAAGTTTTATTCACAAAAGTGGAAACACGTCGACATTCTAAAACATTTTTTTTTATTGAGATTTTATTCAGACATCACATCATGATAAAATGGACATGCAAAGGTGGAAAGATAAACACAGTTTCACACAATTTTATCATGGCAATTTATTATATAAATCTAACGATGATGGCACGTATATAATGAAAACATGCTGGCAGAAAAAAAAAATCTTTCAGTAATTGAAGTTCTACGTGTACAACAGGTAGAACGCCCTCATACGGTGAAATTTGTCCAGACCGACTTTCCCGCGTACGTGATTGATGGTACATGTACAGCTGGCCGTGCAGTGATTGCTCTTTCAAGCTGCTCGGAATTTGTCACTTTCGGTAGAATACCTGGTCAAGCCGACTTTTAACTTGAAAGGTGGTTGGTTTGAATAATATTTTACGAAATATCATGCAGATAATGCGTTACAAAGTCTGACAAATTCAGGTAAGCAAAACATGTACGTGTGTGCATATTTGTTTGCATGCCAGCCAGTGAGTGTTCAAAATGAGTGGGGATACGTTACATAGTATTGTGCGTACTGTATTGTGCTTAAATTTCAAAATGGCGCCAACCTGTCTATAGCGGCAACCTGTCTATAGCGGCCACTTTTTCTGTTTCTCCTGTGTGGTGGCGCCTATAGACAGGTTGACTGTACTTGATTTGATTTCTTCAGGCCCCTCTCCAAATTTTTGTTCAGCCATAAAGGACGATACGGCCGCATGTAAATGTGCAGGGGGCGAGGCAGTCAACCTCGCTTGTTTATTTTTTTAAGAAGGTGTGAAGGAAGTGTAAAACTTAAATGGCCCTTTTCAGGGCCACCACAATAAAGAAAGAAATTTGAGCCGTTCTCTTGAGTATGCATCAAAAATATCAAACATAGAAACTACCCCCCCCACAAAACAAAACAGTTTCACACCATCTTTTTTAATTTAAGTTTTTTTCTGAAATCATATCGATGCAAGCTTTGAAGAAAAACAGTTTCACACAATTTCTTATGAGACGCATAAAAAATACCAGTACTGAACATAGAAACTTTCAACAACAACAATAACCCACAAAAAAATCAGTTTCACACCCAAGTACCCCCTTCTAATTTACAGTATTATTCCGAAATAAAGAGATGAATAAAAAATACTGAACATAAAAAGTTTTGGAATAAAAATAGTTCCGCATATGGTCGTTTTTTTTTTATTAAGTTTAATTCTGAAATCATATTGATACATAAAAGAATGGAACATGCAAGCTTAAAAGAGGGTAGCTAAAAAGAAAACAACAGTTTCAGACAATTTTTTTATTGAAGTTTTATTCACAAAAGTGAAACACGTCAGACATTCTAAAACATTTTTTTTTATTGAGATTTTATTCAGACATCACATCATGATAAAATGGACATGCAAGGTGGAAAGATAAACACAGTTTCACACAATTTTATCATGGCAATTTTATTATAAAATCGTAACGATGCATGGCACGATTAATGAAAACATGCTGGCAGAAAAAAAAAAAATCTTTCAGTAATTGAAGTTCTACGTGTACAACAGGTAGAACGCCCTCATACGGTGAAATTGGTCCAGACCGACTTGCCGCGTACGTGATTGATGGTACATGTACAGCTGGCCGTGCAGTGATTGCTCTTTCAGCTGCTCGGAATTTGTCACTTTCGGGTAGAATACCTGGTCAAGCCGACTTTTAACTTGAAAGGTGGTTGGTTTGAATAATATTTTACGGAAATATCATGCAGATAATGCCGTTACAAAGTCTGACAAATTTCAGGTAAGCAAAACATGTACGTGTGTGCATATTTGTTTGCATGCAGCCAGTGAGTGTTCAAAATGTAGTGGGGATACGTACATAGTATTGTGCGTACTGTATTGTGCTTAAATTTCAAAATGGCCGCCAACCTGTCTATAGCGGCAACCTGTCTATAGCGGCCACTTTTTCTGTTTCCCTTGGGTGGCCGCTATAGACAGGTTTGACTGTACTTGAATTTGATTTCTTCAGGCCCCTCTCCCTCACGGTTCACCTCTGCTACCATTGCGGTAAAAATGGTCCAATTCTTATTTTGGGATGTGCAGTTGTCCATATAAAATGTCAAGTGCTTGCAGTCTCTATGTTGGGGTGAGTTAATAATGAACTGAATTAGGTTCACTTTCCTCAAACAGAACAGCACGTTACCTGCCAGAGCTACTTCAACCTTGACAACTGCAAAAACAAACTTGAAATGCCTTGCATGGCCTGAAAATATCCCCCCTCTCTCTGTACAATGACCTGTCCCCCATTCTGTTTGTTCATATTTTACAGTTGTGACAAACTCAAGGGAAATGTCATTTGGATCTACATCCAACAATTTTAGGCCCTCTACTATGTCAGGGTCTAGTTCCTCTAAGGTTTTAGCAAGGGCACTGGAAAATGTCCACCTAACTCTCTGGGCTTCAGGAAGTTTACACTCTGGAAACGAATTGTATACTTGTGCCCCTTCCCAAAGATTAATGGGTTCATAAGACCCTTCACCAACTAACAGTTGACACAGTACACTGTAAACATGAATTTGTATTGGGTTGATATAAACATCACATGATATTAGACATAAAGTCAGAAGTGTAAAGAATGGAATTCTGCACAAAACCACCTCTCCTCAAAATTGCCATTTGCACAGCTTTAAAGCTTTTCATGGCTTCATTTTAAAACACACTAGAAACATTTATAGCAAGTTAGGCCATGCAGCTTGGGACCAAAACCCAAATACTGTATTTGAAAGCAGCAATATTAGCAGAACACATCAGTGAATGTTTGAGGAAATTCGAACAATCGATTCAAATGATATGAATTTTTGAAATTTTGGTGCCATCATTACTGGATAAGGAAACTTCATGTACTAAAAGTTCATGACCTCATTATGACTGGTCATGACTGGTAAAATTAATATAGTAGGAATGTGAGCACATGACTTGAGTTCTATCAATCAATGGCTACTAAAATTGATACAACTTGAACCAAGAAAATTATATGATAGTCATACACAACCACTGTCCACTATTTTGTTGTTTATGTTTTAGCTAATCTGTGCAACTTTGGGCTACTATAAAGCCGTTGCAGCCAAAGATCATCACGTAAGGAATGTATCACATTGTCTTTTCTGGACAGATTTTTTTCTGAAATGGTGAAACAATTTATTGCCAGCCTCATTTCCCTCGCCACTAATGGCCCCGATAGATCCAGGCCTGTCTGGACTCTCTAGAATCTCTTGTGGGTGTTCAATTACCTTGTGGAGGTAATTGGGCCAAGGAACATAATCAAAATGAGTGATGAGTTCCTTACCCATTTCGACTGCTACCTGTTTGTAGTTTTTTACTTCTTCTTTGTGGTTAAGAAGAGGATTATGATCTGCAAGTGTCTTCTTTTCCATTTTCTAATCAATTGATGCAATGTAACAAGTCAAACGAATCAAATCAAAGAAAGACAGAAATTCACGGACACGATGCCAGGCATGATGCAAAGCCTTGTGCAAGGTTGCAACATGGTTACGAAGTTTATTAACTTCATCGGTCATGAAAGCACGCTCTATCAGCAGACTATGTGTAACTTTTGCAGCAGAAATGCGGTCCGAAATAAATTTCAGCACTACTTTAGAATCGATACAATCAAGAAGAAACTGAATTGACTGATGAAGTTAATTTCTGTCTTTTTTTGATAGGATTATGATCCCGATAAACCATACGCAATACTCTAAATTTAGCCATGATGCTGTCTAACCTCTTCCGTATCTCTTCGTTCTTTACCAAATTTAGTACTGTACCTGCATTTTTTTCTTTAAATAATTCTCTAGCGTAATTGCCTGGCATCATAAGTTGTGGGGCTAGCCCCAAATTCTTTTTGATGTGAATGTCAAATTCGTGCTCAGCATGCTCTACAAGAGGTTTGATAATGGATGTCAGTTCCCACTTCTGGATGCCAGCCACTTTCCACAAAATAATTTTGTTGAAAAATTGGCCCAAGATTAATATGAGCATGGGTGGTATGGACAAGTTTGGCTGCTGCATCTGATTTCCAGAGTGGCTTTGGTTTCACTCCCTCACACAAAGTATCAAGCTCCTGCTTTGATAGCTTGTCTGGATTGACATCAATTTAATGAGCAATTTCTTCTGTCATTTTATAACTCTGATTGATTGAGAAGGATTCTAACTGACTTTTGGCAGTTTTTCTTGTTGCTGTGCACAATGTATAAAGATACTGGAGTTCGTGTTCTTCTATTATCAATATCTAAAATTTCTGATACTTCTGATAATCTCTACTCAATTGTTTTACTCCAAAAGTTCTATTATTCTATAAGTTGTTAGTAATTCAGGTTTTCAAATTCTGTTCACCTGTTCTCTTGGTTCTGCAGGGTCCTGACAACACTTTTATGTTTTGTTTTCGTGGTTCTGATCGATGGTTCACTGGTTTGTTCACTGGTTTGTTCACTGGTTTGTTCACTGGTTTGTTCACTGGTTTGTTCACTGGTTTGTTCACTGGTTTGTTCACTGGTTTGTTCACTGGTTTGTTCACTGGTTTGTTCACTGGTTTGTTCACTGGTTTGTTCACTGGTTTGTTCACTGGTTTGTTCACTGGTTTGTTCACTGGTTTGTTCACTGGTTTGTTCACTGGTTTGTTTCAAGTTATGTTCTGACGATTCTGTTTGCCAGTTTCTTCTGAGTTATGTCTTGATGGCTCTGTTGGAGGTTCTGACAGTTCTGACGGGCTGTAGGTGAACCCCCTGAATTGAATAAATGTCCGGCATTTTTAAACAAATTGCGGACGTGAGTGTACGCACTATTCCTGACTCACGTGGAACATGAGTTGGCACGAAATTGGCAAGCTGAGCCAAAATTGTGCTAGTTTATCATTAAAAAATCTAAAATTTCTTAATATTAATTTTGCTATTGTTTAGTATTTCATGAAATATATCATTTAAAAGGGAATACAATTTGCCATTGAAACTCTGAATTAGATTCTATTAACAAAGTCTTAATAAAGAATAAAAGTCAAAATATATGAGATTCGCTGAAAGCACAATTCATCTATGTGTGTCTTACAAGCTGTCATGTTCTATGCTAGTCGGTCTTCATTTATTGTTTGATAATGAAATCAATTAATTTGCTAGGGTAAAATTCCATAGCTATATTTAAATGCTATTGAATAGACATAACCAAGTAGTGTTTCATACTTCCAATAATTTATGATATTTACAATATTCCTATGACTATGACAATTTCTTTGCCTAAAGGTAAGTTATTTGTGTAATTTATGAATTATTAATCTGATATCAATATATCAATTCCCATATCAGATCATATTGATAAAAACCTGCCTTCACTATACAATTGTCACAAATTCTCCAACTTCGTAATAAACTGTCTATAACGATATTGAATTATGGAACTGCCAAAACAAGACCAGGACCAGTGAAATACAAGTCCATGGAGTCATTTGTTTGTTTATTTTTGTTGCTATTAACAATAAATGACAAAAATATTAAATTTTATTTGACATATAAGAAGTGGGGTCGCTACAATACATTACTTAAAAACTACATGGACTGTGGCCCCTTAAAAATACCACTTTAAAAACTATTACAAATACTACCTAAAAACTAGGTGGACCTTGGACTATTGGTCGCCCTCCCCACGGTCGCTCTGAAATTGCAGAAGCAGTATCTCCCTTCTTGATCACTTTTATCACGGTTTGGACACGCTCAAGTTGGGAATTGTTAAATTCAAATTGTAACTTATTACCTTTGAATTTAAAATTCACTTTGACTGATCAATCACTAGTCTTAATTTGGAGGTAGCCTATTTTGGGGAGGCTAAGGCTTGGTCAACGTATTGCCTGAACCCACCAACTGCCTCTTTAATTATAGCCAAAATATTGTCGGCACTAATGAGTTAGAACTGCCCTGGCTGCTGTCCGGGGTGGGATTATTAATATCTGGGATTGGGTCGACAGAACTGGGGGATAAGTTTATCGCAGAATTTCTCAAAGAGGAAGGTATAGACGACACCAGAACAAATTTATCAGAATTTTTCCGCCATAATATGTCTCTCACCTAATGCACAAATTCGCTGTACAAGGAGCAATGGTCTAAAAAACGGTCAGAATTGCAGAGTAGAAAATCCAACGAGGAGAATTTGTAAGTGTGTCCTGTCGGCTGTGTGCTGAAAACGGTCCATGACTTGAGAGAGCAGAGAAAATGTCTTGTCCCTGCAGCCAAAGTACGGTGCCTCTTAAGGTAATATAATTCTAATCTATTTTCATTATATTGTACAGTATGTTCCTTTGGCTAAGAAAGAGGCTCAATATAAAAATATTTATTTCCGGTTGAGCTTGCGAAATTAGGAAATAACATTTTTTTTCTCACTGTTGTACATCACTATCCATTTGGGGTACGTTTTTTCATTATATTACACCACTTTTGCCATTTAGGGTCCAAACTCGAGGTGCTTGGACACACATACATGTAGGTACTACTCCAGTCAGTGACTGACTGACCGACTCTTAAGGTTTTTGCAAGGGCAAAAGAATATGTCCACCTGCCTCCCTGGGCTTCAGAAAGTTTACATTATGAAAAAGAGTTACATACTTGTGCTCCTTCCCAAACATTAATGGATTCATAAGACCCTTCACCTATAAAAACTGTTGAACTGCAATGTTTCACAGTGGGTAAACCGTAGTATTGACGTGGATGCGTGGAGTGAATGACCTTCGACCTCGTATCCTGTGGAACCTGGCATGAAGTATTTTCGACTTTATCTATAACTGCTGGAGACTTCCAAATCTCCTCACCATGCTTCCGTTTGAAAAAGCTGTACTGTGATGTGTACTGTTTACTTTGCAGCAAGTTTACACGGAATGCCAGGCATTGTTCAGCAGATAGGCTTGATACTTGCCTCAACCAAATTCTCTCGTCCTGTTTGTACCTTTCATCATCGTTGATCTTCAAATGATCAACTAACATAAAAAAAAATCTGCTTTGTTTTCATATTTGCGTTCACAGAAATCATCTATTTCAGAAATAATAGGGTGTAATCGAGAGTGCTTGACATAATCTTTGCGGCAAGACAAAAGTGGAGACTTGGGTTCCAGCCACGACACCTTTTTGTTTTTTTCTGATTTTAACTGCTGGACAATCTTTGTATTTCTTCCACTTACTTCATGGTCATCTATTTCAGACAAAGACCTGTGGATTCTACATCCCTTACAATTATTCTTGCATGGTAATTTAAGATTAACTAATATGACACCTTTGAGTCCTCCAGTAACTTCATGATATTCATCAATAAAGGATGGACACTTGCATGTACTACATAATATTAAATTTCAAAAACCACTCCTAATGACAAGTTTTGCAGTATGCATGACCACAACATCCAGTTGCTGGTAATTCGCAAACCTTGGTACAAACAACACATGAAATTATACTCACTAAATATTTGTGAACAAATCGGTCTACTGGATAGGTCTTAGTGAGTCTTGATGATGAAGAAGCTGCCCTCTCTTTGCTTTTCACTAAACTGAGCACTAAACCTGCATTTCTTTCATGAAATAATTACCGGGCATCATAAGTTGTCGGGCCAGCCCCAAATTCTTTTTAATGTGAACGTCAAATTTACGCTCCGCAGGTTCCTGTAGGGGTTTGATATCAGATGTCAGTTCCCACTTCTGGATGCCAGCCACTTCCTGCAAAATAATAACAAAATAGAATTAACCACAGACTACCCAAATTCCCTGCCCAGCTGCAAGACAGAGTAAATAATTCAATCAACTGGAATGGTTGGGAATGTGCCATGTTTTTTTAAATACAGAACAGGAATGTTTGTTTGAAGTATAAGTATATTTCTGATATTTAATTTACCTCGTTTCTCATGTTGCAGAGTGCAAGATTCACCCTCCTAATGGCACGGCACATTGTTGACAAGTGCACTCTATATGTGCGACTTTTGTCGTCCATATATGATCCAGACGCATAGTACCTGAAGGCAATAAATACTTGCAAGCTAGGTGGGAGAGGACTGTTTCATCTTATTGGGTGTTCTTTATGAACTGCTAATTAATGACTCTGCATCATTATATGCCTCCAGAAGGTGTAGACGGTCTTGAAACACCCTCTCCCTATGCAGAGCCCTAGCATGTTGTATTGCACAGAGAATGGCAGCCATAACCGGAGTTTTGCGCAAATTACCTCTAGGGTTGTTGCTGTGGTAAAAATAACCAGAGTTTTTGACAGTTTTACCATGAAAAAAAAATGAAACAAAATTATGAACTGCAAATACTTACATGTAGCATACATGGCCATGGCTGTTTAAACTTGAATGATTGATATTATTATTACCTGTTTTGCCATGTTCCTGTACTTCCACATCAAACCAGTCCCAGTTCACGTCTGGCTATTCATGATTCTTTACAGCCCCTACAGCCCTAGTACCCTTATATGGAGGCCATTGGTATTGGAGGCAATCGGCACTCAGCCTAAACGATGTCAACCTCTTGTGCCTCTATGAATTCTACGATTTGGAAATACGTGCTGATCTAGATAGGCTTAGATCGGAATGTTAAAACAGTATAAACTTCATTATTAACTATCATCATTTACCTACTCTTCCATGTTCTTGTACTGTCACATGGAACTAAACCCAGGTTAGGTCTGGTGGTTGGTGGTTTTTAGCAGCCAGCTTTGCCTATAGATGTACTTCTTAGTGGAGGTCAGTGGTAATCCCTCTTTTTGTCACTCATCTGTAATGATGACACAATATCCACTTCTTCTGTGTTGGTGAACTTCACCATGAAGTAGTATACATCGGACAGTTCAGATTGTGACATAATGTTGCTAACATTGTGTGCATAGATTTGATTTCAAAGTAGGATCATTTCATGGTCTTCCATGTTCTTGTACTGTCACATCGAACATTGAACCAAGCCCAAGTTGGGTGTGTTGGTTGGTAGTTTTTTTAGGCTCATCCATTTTGCCAGTGAGGTTTTACCTGGACTGAGGCCACGGGCACACCCTGTTATCGTCACTTATCCATAATGATAACATGATGTCCACTTCCTGTGTTTAATGAACTCCACCACGAAGTAGTACGCATCATACAGTTCAGATCGTGACATAATGCGGCTAAATACACAGGGTACAATGTGTGCATAGATTTGATTTCAAAGTAGGATCATTACCGGTACCTACTCTTCCATGATCTTGTCTTGTTTCCTTACATGAGTTCAATTTTGTACCGTCTCTCCTTCTTTGACGCCCAGTGTTTCACTGCTTTGGTGAATGGAAATGATTCTATGTCTGGGCCTTCTATTGCAATATACATCAAGCAATCTAATGTATCTTGTCCTATTCTGTTTCTTAGTTCAATTTCTATCAAACCCATTCTCGAAAAATCCCTTTCACAGTCTGCTGGGTGTGGAGGCTGTACCTTATATGACTTCGCAAGACTTGATTAAGTATGGGAACATCTTAGCAAACTTGGGGAGAACTTATGCCTGGGTTACCAAGTTTTCTTTGAGTTCTCCAGACTACACATATTGGAGGAAGTCAAATAGTTCTGATTCTACTTCATCTTTCACTCCTAATTGGTGGGCCACTTTAGCAACACTAAATGACAACTCCTTCTGCTTATCAGCTGAGTAATTGAATTTGTCCACAAAAGTTGCAAACGCTGCCATTATATCTGTATAAGAAAATATTTCGGATATATTCTCTACAAGTCGCTCAATAAATAGGACTTTGACAAGCTTTGTATATATGTGCCGTATATCAATCACTTGACACAAACTTTGTGTAAATTCCATGCAGTAGATCACTTTGGTAATGTACATACAAATTTTACATACATTTCTGACAAAGGTTGACAACCTATCCTTAGAATTTCTTTCTTCCTTTTAGCTAGCTGCCACCTTGGCAGACCTATGTTGGTTCTACTATTTTTGAAGATCAGCCACTTATGTGTCACTGCTGGATTGCGACAGCGGCAATCTCCACTCCAGCTTCCTGTTTTGTTTTTGGGGGCTTGTAATTGGCTTGCAAAACCCTGATGGGAGAATGCTTTCTCTCCTCTATTCTTTGAGAAGGATGATCTTTTCTGTTCTGAAAAAAATTAGGCTTCCACTGCTCCGATTCAGGCTTGGACATTGCTATCATTTTGTTGCATTTAGTTTACACGTAAAATGTGTAGTCATGTAAGGACGGCAACATGCAGGCAAGTCGAGGTAGCACTGACTGTGTCTGTAGCGGTGTTACTAGTATGCCATGTGGATGCGGTATTGTTCTTGCAAGCAGAGATGTCAATACATGAGGTCTAGTTGGAAAAGCAGCAGGGCTCGAAAGTAGCGGTGGCCCAGGTGCCATTCGCCACTAAAAATCCCGTGGGGCCACCTGAAAATCAAAAATAAGCCATATCAAGTGACGATTCGTAGCTAGAATAAAGTTCAACCTGAACGACTTCATCAAAAAATGCAAATGTGATAGCTAGCGCATGATTTTATGATTTGCGCTTGGGTTTCTCAATATCTCCCTTTAATGAACATTGATCCAGAACTATTTAATTATTATCAAGAAATGGGAGATGGTGATGATAGGGCAGAAAGTTATATTCAAATGTCCAGGACGTTAAATTAATGTTTAAATCCACGTTTTTTAATGCAACATTTTGGCCACCTGAAAATCCATTTGGCCACCTGAAATTGGAAAAAATCATACTTGGGTGGCCCGGATGGCCACCAGAAAAAAAAAGTTAAGGTCGAGCCCTGAGCAGGATCCTGTATTACTGCTCGTGGTTAATCTGATGGTAATAGCATTTGTAGCACTCGTAGGAGAGTAGTTGCAGTCCATTGAGGTTGTGTTCATGGCAGTGTACTGGTATGCCATGTAAATGTGATGTTGTTCCCAGGAGCGAAAAGATCCAGACACTTTCCCCAGTTGGAGAAATAAGGTCGTCAGTCACTGCTTTCGGGTGATCCGACGGTTGTGGCATTTGGTGCACTCGTAGGAGAGTAGTTGCATGCATTTGCATTTGATTTACCAGCTATGACAGCAGTCTGTACACTACCTCCAGTCTCTTACTAATAGCGTGGTATCAACACTGACAAAAAGTTGAAAGTTGATATAGAGACTCCTAGTTTATCTCCTGAGAGCAATGTCTTCTCACTGTTTGGTTGGGTCACTTCTTGGAAAGAATGCAAGTTTTAGTTCTTGCATCTTCCAGTGCTGGAAACCATCTTTGTCGTTTTTGTAAGCAGGTCCTTTACAATGAAATACATTTTGTGTACCTTTCAAATTACGAGCTCGGAAACCCTAACTCAGAGAATGAATTTATTTCTTTCTTTCGTATTCTGAATTCAAGAAAGATAATTTTCTTGATCTAGAAAAGTGAGGCTTCGGCCTTCCTGATTCTGACATTTTAGCCATCATTGTGTTTCAATCAATTAATGCATAAGATCTGTTGTCATATAGGGTGAAAGCATCAGCGACAGGTGGACACGCCATTGAAGTCGCGCTAATGGTGTTTTTAGCAGTATTAGGAGACTGCCATGAAGGTGTGACACTGTTTCTAGGAGCAAAGATATCGACACATAATCCCTAGTCAGAGAAGGATGATCGTTTTAGATAGATTTATTTATTCATCTCATTTCGTGGCCAAAGGCCAAATTGCATGAACTTTACAATTATACAATTAAAAATATTCAAATTCATATACATGTACAGTTAAAAATGCAAAAACAAATACAAATGGGACATTGAAATAATAACGCAAGTACATAACAAACATTTATGAAACTAAAAGACACTTCAATTGGCCCGAGCAGTTCCCTTTCCCCACCCCAGTTAAATTGACAACAACAACAAATTGGACCCGTATTAATTAAAACATTATATACTAGTTAAAACATAGTTAAGAATTGGGGTGCATATGAATGTAAGATCCAAAACAAACATAAATCTACATAAGTTAATATGACAGAGGAAATATTAATCATCAGAGCTAGTGGTTGATCCAACAGTAACGGTGTTTGGAGCACTGGTAGGAGAGTAGTTTCAGGTGTCAGCGTCAGGTTTACCAGCCGTGACAGTTGGTACACTACCTTCCATCTTCCATGGTTACTGATGAAGTGGTACCAACAATGATAAAAGATTGGTAGTTGATTTAGTGTCTTGTATTATGTCCCAAAGGCAATAACTGGTCACAACTTGTTTGGCTCTCTGCTTGAAAAAAAAATGTGATTTTCCTTTCAGTTCTTGCAGCTCTCAGTGCAGGAAACTGTTGATCTTATCCTCTTTAATTCTCATTGGCAGGTCCTCTGATGGTGTCTGTTGCGGTATTACTTGTATGCCAAGCCGATTTTATATTATTCCCTGGAGAAAAGATGTTAACACAAAATCCCTAGTTGGAGAAAGATGAACGTTCATCAGAGCTATTGTTTGATCCCTCGGTAATGGCTTTTGGAGCACTCGTAGGAGAGTAGTTGCATACGTTGAGATTGGAATTACCAGCTGCGATGGTAGTCTGTACACTACCTTCAGTCGTCCATGGTTACTGATAAAGTTTTATCAGCAATGACAAAACTTTGAAAGTTGAAGAAAAGTCTTCTATAGTACGTACCAAAAGAATATCTAGTCACAACTTGGTTGGATGTCTGCTTGAAAGGAACGCGATTTTCCTTTCAGTTCTTGCAGCTTTCAGTGCAGGAAACTGTTGATCTTATCCTCTTTAACTCTCATTGGCAGGTCCTCTGATGGTGTCTGTTGCGGTATTTCTTGTATGCCATGTGGATTTGGTGTTATTTCCAGGAGAAAAGATGTCAACACAAAATCCCTAGTTGGAGAAAGATGATCGTTCATCGGAGCTATTGTTTGACCCCACAGTAATGGCTTTTGCAGCACTCGTAGGAGAGTAGTTGCTGGCTTTAGCATTGGAATTACCAGCAGTTGCGACAGTCTGTACACTACCTTTGATCTTTCGTTGTTACAGATAACGTGGTATCGACGATGATAAAACATTGAAAGTTGAAGAAAAGTCTTGTATACGACAGTCTGTACATTACCTTCTGACTTTGAGAAGGATAATCTTTTCTGCACTGGAAAAATTAGGTTTCCACATATTTGATTTTGGCTTAAACATTGCCATTATTGTGGTTCAGTTAATTAATGATAAAGGATATTTATATTGCTCAGCTACTACGTGTATAATATACTCTGTTGTTCATTGCAATATACTGTATTATACTGTGTATTGAAAATCAGTAGCTACACAATTCAAGTTAACTTTGATCAATGAACAAGTGAGTTTATAACCTGATCCTGACCATGGCTGCCACTCGTAGGGAAAACCCCCTACCATAGGGGATTTTAGCCCACCGTAGGTTGTAGGGGATACCTACGGGGAAAATGGCCTTGTGTAGGGGAAATGTAGGAGGTTTTGATGATTTGTAGGGGGGTTTTGACAATCGTCAGAAATATTCTTAAATCCCCAAAGGATTTCAGAGACTTTCCGTACATATTCGTCCGTTATGTCCATCTCCGACGAAGAAATTGAGATCAAAATATTGCATTAGCTAAGGTTATTTTGCATGGGAAAATGTATCCTTGTAGGGGAAAAGTGGATTTTTGTAGGGGAAAATTGGGTTATTAGGCGTAGGGAAAAGTGGTGTCCGTAGGGGAAAATACGCATGCACCGTAGGGGGAAATAAAAATTTTGAGTGGCAGCCCTGACCCTGACTCTTTTACTGAAAGTGACTGTCTTACAAATTGGAGATTATTCCACAAGTAACATAAGATCTATTGTCATGTAGGGTGATGGTTTCAGCGACATAAGGGCATGCCATTGATGTCCCGCCGATGGTTTTCTTTGCAGTGTTACGAGAGTACCATGTAGATGTGATGCTGTTCCTGCAAGCAGAGATGTCAATTCAAGAGCTCTGGTTGGAGAAGGATGATCATATATCATTGCTTGTGGTTAATCCGAAGGTAGAAGCATTTGGAGCACTCATAGGAGAGTAGTTGCAAGCGTTGGCACTTGAATTACCGGCCACGCTGACAGTCTGTCGACTAGCATCAAACATTTTTGTTGCTGATAAAGTGATATCAATGACGGTCTAAACTTGAAAAAATTGATGTGCAGAGTCTTCTATCACTCTTTCTGAAGGCAATATCTTGTCACAACTTGGTTAGCACTCTGCTTGTAAAGAATGCAAGTTTTAGTTCTTGTATAGCTGTGAGTGCAGGAAACTGTCCATTTTTTCCTCTTCTATTTTCCAGGCAATTCTCATAGGTCAACGTGTATTCCGTAATTGGAAAAGGATGATCGGGCATCAGAGCTTGTTGTTGATCCGACGGTTATAGCTTTTGGAGCACTCACAGGTGAATAGCTGGATGCGTTGGCATTTGAATTACCAGCTGTGGTGGCAATCTGTACACTACCTTCAATCTTTCATAGTTACTGATAGCGCGGTATCAATAATGAAAAAAAGTTTGAAAGTTGATACAGAGTCTTCTAATTTACCTTGTGAGCTGGAAACAAGTTAAGTTCCTTCATACCCTCATATTACTGCCATCAGGGGCTTACTCCATAACAATCTTTGTAAGATGTCTTATTTGAAAGGAAAGCCTGTTGTAATGGTCTTTCTTGAATTAAAGCTATATTCTTTGCCTTAGACATTATTTTTTTTCATCTTTGTTGTCTTGTGTCATGTATTTGTAGTTGTATTTTGGTGGCATGATGATTTTTGTAGCGCTGTTACTGTGTGTGCCGTGTGGACTTGATTATTATTCCATGAGCAGAGATGTCAACATACAATCCTAGTTGAAAGAGATCATCTGTCACTGCTACTGGTGATCCGACAGTAGTAGCTTGTTGGAAGCACTCGTGGGAGAGAAGTTGCAGATAAAGTGGTATCAACACCGCAAAACATTGAAAGTGAAAGAAAAGTCTTCTATTACAATCCCAAAGGAAATTCTTGTCACGACTGTGGTTGCTCTCTGCTGAAAGGTGCAAGTAATGCAGGTTTCGGCCTTGCAGCTTAGGTGCAGGAAACTGTCCATCTTATCTTTTTCATTCCAATGGCAGTCCTGTGATGGAACATTGTGTACCTTTATTATCTATTTAATTCAAGTTGCATGTCACTCGCCTTTGCATCCTAGTTGCCAAATTACAGGCATTTACAAATATAAAGCAAAATATAAATGTGATTACTACATCATATCCCAAACAAACATATCTTACATAGTATGCAAAAGACTCAATACATTTAAAAACTACACACCTGTAATATCATTTGTCACATTTTATAAGAACAAATATATGTATGATGGTATTTGGTGGTGGTTATATACAGCGTGGCCCAAAAAGAATGCTACAGATGCGATCGTTAATTTCTTCAAAATCATTCACAAAATGTCATTGGTGATTAGTTCATGGGTTAGAACATTCTTTTTCCAACAAAATGATACCATGATCATTAATTTTGATTGAGGTGTTTTGATCTGAGGGCTATTTTTCGGAGGCAATGTCGTTTTCCAAATTTACTTTTTTTTACACTCCTGTGATTATCAGAGTACCGAAATATTCTCGTGTCTCAGCATGCCATACCAGACAAACCGCGATGACAATGGAGATGTAGCTCGCATCGTCTTCCTTATGAAAGCCAGGGCATTCCAGCCCTTTGTCATCGCGGTTTGTCCGATATGGCAAGCTGAGATGCCAGAATATCTCGGCGTTCCGATGACCGCCGCTGTTGAAAAATTGGCAAATTTGGGAAACGACATTGCCTCGGATAAATGGCCGCAGGACCCAAACAAATTACTCAAAATCAATTATCATGGTATCATATTGTTGGAAAAAGAATGTTCTAATCGCTGAACTAATCACTAATTACATTTTGTGAATGATTTTGAAGAAATTAACCGTCGCATCTGTAGCATTCTTTTTGGGCCACGCTGTATAGTTGGCTATCCCATGAACAATTGTAATGGAGTGTTTTTGTGTTGTCACAGGATTTATTGTCCCAAAGGGTGATTAGTGGGGATTAATTGTCTGCATAAAAATTACTTATTGGTAATTTTTGTCTCGGGGATTATTGTCTTGGAGTTAACTGCTAATAGAGGGTGATTGGTTTGGGGGGAGGGGGTGTCTGGATATAAATTACTTGGTAGTAATTTTGTCCCAGGGATTATTGTCTCGTGGTCAACTGTCCTGGTGGGTGATGGGTGTGGGGGTAGTTGTCTGCGTATGAGTTACTTGGTGGTAATTTTGGTCGTAGGGATTATTGTCCAGGTGTTAATTGTGTCCTGGAGGGTGATTGGTTTGGGAGTAGTTAGTTGTGTGGGTATAGGTTACCTAGGGGTAATTGTGTGGTAAGGGTCAACTGGGTAATGTCAGTATCCAAGCCTTTCCCATGGGCCATTTTCAAACAAAAGTGGACATGAGGGTGAAAAGTAAAACTTGCAAGAAATCAATAGGCTTCAATATTTTTGCAACTAGATATCTTAGATGATAGTTTTCCATGAAAATTGCATAAAGTAATTTATTATATGTCGTAACACAGTGAATTTAGTACAAGGGTAATTAATGTTAATGTGGGTATTTTTGCATTTTGTCGTGTCACTCACGGCATGTAAGGGGGGACCGTTTGCCACAGAGAGGGAATGGTTGATTATGACTACATACATATGTTAGGTAGGTAATCTAATTCTACACGTTTTAGGACTCATGGTACTCTTGGAGAATTACTTTGGTACAAATCCTACCATAACCGATAATGGTCAGACACCATATCCAAAATTTGTCGTGTCACTCACGTACCATTTTTAGCCCACCTGAGCCAAAGGCTCAAGTGAGCTATTGCGATCGCTTTTCGTCCGTTGTCCGTCATGCGTCGTTCGTCGTGCGTCGTGCGTAAACTTTTACACATTTTCAGCTTCTAGTTCAAAATGCATGATTGGATTTGGCCCAAACTTGGCAGGCATGATCCTTAGGGGGTGGGGATGCAGTCTCAGATGGACCTGCCTATGGCCAGGGCAGGGCCTAAAGCAAAAGTAGGTAGTTTCAAAACATCTTCTAATCTAATCAGAAAAGTTAGTTAAGCCACTATGTGTGTAGACCTCTATATGTGTTAATTAGCTCATGACAATCCAGGGTGGCCGTTGGCCTGAGGGGCAAAAGTTTGGGTAGGCCTATGGGAGATTCCACTATTACATAAATGATTTAGACCAATGGGGGAATATCCAGGAGGGATAGGAGTTCCTGGAATGGTAACCAGGCGCCGGGCTGGGGCCAGGGGCGGGCATAGGGCCGCAAACAGTACTTTTAACCACAAGCCCTTGTACAAACTGAGTGTAATGCGTAAGGGACTCATGGTATTTGGGTCAAAGGTCACAATGTAGCAAGTCAAAATGAATAAATGAAGATGTACTGCAATTCTTCGTGTTGTATGCCCTTGAGGACACCTTGGATGGAATGATACATTATAAGACTCCAATGTTAAATTGGTCAAGTCACAACATGTAAGTAGGTCAAAGGTAAAGTTAAGAAACTAGGCATTTTGGCTCGCCTGGACGTGTAGAAAGACTATGAAATCATTTCTGTATTAGGTATAGAGTATCCTTCATTTGTTAAAGTTCGTAAATAGTCAATTGAACAGTTTGCTCAAAACGCAAAACTGGTAACAATGATCAGTGGTGGACTACAGGTAATGGTCAAAGGTCATGCAGGTCATCGTCATCTAGAGTCCAGATGGCATAGAATGTACTAGGACACCTACTTGTCGAAGAACACTAACCTGAATCAGAACAATCAGTCAAAGGTATCAGGGTCATCTGGTCACTAAAGTAATTTGTCAAGAATGTGCTAGACGCACCTAACTTGGTCGAAGAACCACTGACCGAGAAAAAGCCGGCATAAGGTCAGCAGGCATGCAGGGGTCACTAAAGTAATTGCATAGAATGCGCAGGACCACTAATTGTGAGAACAATGACTGATGCAGAACAATGCCCAGGTCAAGTCATGCGGGGTCACAGGTCATCTAGGTCACTTCCATCGGATGTCCAAGACCACCAAACTTGGCAGAAAAACACGCCCAAACGCAAAACAATTCGAGGCAAGATATTCTACTGAAACAAATTTATATTTCATAGTTTTATGCTTGCCCCCCAGCATGCTAAAACTGCAGTAAAGTGCATGCTATTTCTGACTGTAAAAACAGCGAGACTGTGGTTAAGATAACTTGTTTCTATGTACCTAGAGAATGCGAGACCTCAGGTGAAGCGTGTCCCTGGGCTGTTTAATCATAATATTTCCAGATTGTAGAATTCACAAAGGTATGACAGCATCAGTCTCCATTAACCTAATTAGTAGTGCATCATCCATTAAACCTCCATGGGAATATGACCTTAAAGATCTCAATATGTTAAAATATTGTTTGAAAATGACCCATGGTGCTTTTGGTACAGATTTGATCGCAAGTTTGCAAGTGTGTGTTCAAATGTTATTTATGGCAAGATGTCTATTAAATTTACCTGAAACATGTACATGTGTGTGTTCACATGGTATACACAACTCATTTCTTATTGTAGCATTGTGCATGAAAATTGAGTTTGTCAATACAAATATTCTGTTTGGATGTACAATAATTCAAAGAAAATGATAAATTATGATATTACATTTTTTGTGGTGCATATTGAATGTTGTATATGTATTATATATGTCATGTACTTCACATAGAGATATTTATGTGGATTCACACGCAATCAACATTTTCGTGAGTGGTATAATGTTGGTCGGTGCAGTTACTGTAAGTAAATTTTCTGCACTTCTCCACAGAGTATGTACTCTATTGTAATTTTTCTTGCAGTCAGAAATGTTTGCAAAATCAAACCACCACAAAATACAGCAGTCATGCCTTCGCCCCATAAGGAATGCGGAGGCATTATATTTTCAGGTTTTCCGTCTGTACGTCTAGACATCCATGGGTCTGTATGTCTGTGCATCCACACTAGTGAACAAAATTACTGAAGTTACACTGAAGGGATTTTAATGAAACCTGGACCAGGGATGAAACATTAGGTGATGATGAAAATAGATTTTTGGCCTGTTTCATCAAGGGTCAAAATTCAACAAACTTTATCCCCAAATGACATTTTCTGCCAATTGATTTAGGTTTCGGTTAGGAATGCTAATTATTGATATAGTAAGTGAATTTTGATCATACTATGACTGAGCCAGTTATGCTTGTTAGATAGTGGGTGGAGGCATTATGTTATAAAAATTGAGAGAAAAAAGACAATTTTAAAAGTTAAAGCTTAAAAAGCAGTGACTAATTATGTGGACTATCTGCATCAATTTGAGCAAATAATCCACCAAAGACACATCTTGAAATTATATTTCTCACTAAATACTGACATGGTTTTATTCTGATCTAACCTTTATTTATTATTGACAAAGTAAAATGTATGTGCAGATAGAAAGACCTTAATTTAGATATTTTGTTTGTGTTGGAAAGGAAGACATTAATTGTATATTACAGAGCTGTATGATTTATAACCTGTTTATACTGGAATTTATCTTTCAGTGATCGTGAATTCTGTTATCTCATTGGACAACCATCCACTGAATATTTCCCGTATTCCGTGAATAAGGTCATATGTGACCGCCCAGTTCCAAACCAACAAAAAGTCGCAGATTATGATTCTCTGTAATAGAGTAAAATGTGTCATTTGGGTTGACCAACTCAAATTTTCAAAGTTTGTCTTATTGGAAAGGGTAATCTTTTCTCTTTCTACTGTCAAAATTTGGTGGCTTAAAACGAAACAGATATCGAGATATTGCCAGTTTTTCTGGACCTTATTTTTTCAGACATGTGCTTCCGCATGGGCCACCTGAGTGAACGTAATCTTTAAATCCTCTTTTCTCCCTTTTCTAAGAAACTGCACCTCCTAACTCTCTTGTATTTCAATCACTTTTTGAATGAATTAAGATGGTTAAATTTTAACAAGTTATATATCATTTTAAAGCTAAGAGCTTACTCTTTAAACCTACGAAGAAAAGTGAAAATTAATTTTGGCCTACTTTTTGTGGGTTTTGAGCTGGGTGGTCACATATTGTGCACATGCGCTAAATCCGCTGCCCCTGAATATATCCCGTATTCCGTTATTACACAACTGGCGTGCTGTGCGCTTGCATGTATTATAATGCGGCACGTGCGATCACAGCTGTAGCTATGCGTATAGCTAGTTGACCACGCGCGTGCATTATGCTGACAACAAACTTTATTGACGGACGGTGATTTCAACTTTACTCACGAAGAAATAAACGTGGAAAGGGTGAAATCTCTTTACCAATGAGATTAATACATAATTCATGTACATGTAGATCTACACTTAAAAAGATAAAATCATTACCCCCTGCTTGTTCTTACGAAATACGGGAAATATCTACGGTCTTGTGCCATATTCCATTCAGCCTCCGGCCTCATGGAATATGACATCAGACCGTAGATATTTGCCCATATTTCGTGAACAAGCATGGGGTAACTAGTAATATTTTATATAACTAATAATATTCTGTATCATGTTTAATAAAAAATAAACATCTAGTGATGAAATTTATATGCAGGGATGCCAGTTTTCAGGCCAAATCCTAAATTCAGGCCCAGGCATTTCGTTTTCAGGCCATATTTCCAGGTTTTTTTGTGTGTATGAACTAGCCCATCATAGACCAATTTCAGGCCCTCTCATAAATTCCAACTGGCGTTCCTTATATGAAAGTGTATTATTGAAATTTTGATTAGGAAATAAATGAATGTATAAAGTAATGAGAACCAGTTTCACTTCAGTCTTTAATGAAATACAAATTTGTGGTGTAAAATATCTCAAGTAAGTAGATTCCAACTTACATTACCCCCTCATTAGAAATATCAGTATTAAACATTTCATGATAAATGTATACATGTAAGTTTCAGAAAAGATAATGTACCACCAAATAAGACAATTTATCATTAATGAAACAATTGTTCATGTGTGGTAATGTGCTAGTATTAATGTATGTACATAAATATTGTGTATAAATGGATGTATGAATGACTAATTGCTGCAATGAGCTAAACAGATGAAATAAAACATGTATGAAATCAAACAAAAAAATTAACAGACTCTGGTATTTTGATTGTGGTAGATGGTCTATGTGAGATGAAGAATGCATGTTAGTTGTGTACGAGTATTTTACAAATTGATGAAACACTGAAAATTTTCATTAGATCTTTTGTTCCCAAAGCATTACCTTCCAATCAGTAAATTAAACACAACAAAAAAAGTAAACTACCCCCTTTTCAAAGTACCATAACTTTTTAATAGAACAGTTTTGAGAAATAAAATTTGGCAAGGGTGTTCCTGCACTAATTGACTAACTTTTGTGTGAAAATGTGATTGATCCATCAAGTCATGCATGAGTGAGCACGTATAAAAGGCACAGATGTCACTTTTCAAAAATCACATGGGTCATTTTGAGGGATTTGTGATGCAGAATTTTGACAAATTCTGTTTCGGTTGAATGATTATTAAGCGTTATTTATGTTATCTATCGTTTGACCCCCTTACACTTTTTTTGGCACTTTTCGTATATTTTATGCTTCAGTTAGCTCAATTGGAAAAATTCCATCCTTCCCCAATTTCGAATTTGTAAAATCCATTAAGTTTATTGAAAAAATTGAAATCGGACATTTTTCAGCAAAGTGTATCTTTACATGTTATGAACATAAGAGGTTGTAACCATGTCATGGTTCAGTAAGCACACCTTATAAAGCAAAGATACCATTTTTACCATTATTTTGGCCATAAGACGACTCTGCTGACTTTTTGAAAAGTGGCATTTTTCATGTAATGCATGCTCACTCATGCTTGGCTTGATGGATTATTATATTCACACAAAGGTTTGTCAATGAGTGTAGAAATGTTCCTGCCAAATTATTTTGCTAAAATTTGTTTTGTTAAAAAGTTATGGTAGTTTGAAAAAAAGGGGTGTTACTTTTTTTGTTGTGTATATCGAGGAGGTTTTAGAGCTGGAGTACCAGTTCGCTATCATGAATTCAACAGCTGTCAAGGTTTGTAAGACATGCAGAAGAATTCTTTTCGTGCTTTAGTGTCTTTGATGTTGGATGTTCCAAGCCGCCAATTGCACAGGAAGAACTGAAATTAGTTTTCACATTTGATGAAATGTCAGGGATATTTCACTTGTTCTTCACATAAATGAGGTGATTTTTGGTAATGAGTAAGAAAGAAAGTGAAAACAATATTGTCAGAAAATTTTTGGGCAAACTTGAATGAAACTTGTATTTTGTGAAAACTGTTGGAAACCATACACCTTTTTTCAGACCAAATTTGACACTTTTCCATTCAATTCCGACAAATAAATTTGAGATATTTATATACAAAATAGTTAACTTTCACAAACTGTGTCAAAATACTGCCCAGGTGTGCCCAGTTGAATAATTTTAATATTTCATTGTTGTTTGCCTATTTTCATTTTGCATGTCCGGCCTCGACTCTGAAGATTGTGTGCTCACCCATTATTTTGCTATTGGGTGCAGTGAATTATCATTCTATATACATTTTTTCCGTTAAAGTGACCAGTAATTACACACTCAGTCAAGCAGAATGCAATTGTCTAGCAACCTGCAAGCCAGATCTAGTTAAGCGCATTATGCAACATATTTTTGAGTGGTGGCTTCGAACATTGTTCAAAGAAAATTGACATGTTATCCCATCTCCCATACCTCCTTGATAAAACTGTGTGTATGTCTCTGCCAAAATTGCTGTAGTACGGTGTGGCATGCCATTTTTTTGCTCTGCCAAACGAAGGTCGCGAGGGGACTACGAAACGGGCTTTGTATGTGTGTGTGTGTGTGTGTGTGTGTGTGTGTGTGTGTGTGTGTGTGTGTGTGTGTGTGTGTGTGTGTGTGTGTGTGTGTGTGTGTGTGTGTGTGTGTGTGTGTGTGTGTGTTGTGTGTGTGTGTGTGTGTGTGTGTGTGTGTGTATGTGTATGTGTATGTATGTGTATGTGTATGTGTATGTATGTGTGTGTATGTATGTGTGTGTATGTATGTATGTATGTGTGTGTGTGTGTGTATGTGTATGAATGTGTCTGTCTGTGTGTGCTTGAAATGTTGAAAAATGCTACTTCTACATTTCACAATGGATTTTGATTCTGTTTGGTATATCTGATAGGGCTTGGGGGTTCCAAACTTCGACACAGAATTCTGAAATTCATTTATTATGCAAATTTATGTGAATTTCTTCAGAAGTACCCCCCAATGCTAACTTCAACATTCATGCCATTCCACAGATATACACTTTTGGCGAGGACATAATATTACGCACCGTGTAATTGACTGATTCACTTGGTTTTTTTCTGCCAGAAAAAGTCACTCTTTGCACCAAAGTGCATCACACATGTTTCTATGAAAGGAGGTATGAAGGATGCTACAATTCAAGTCTGTATGTACAATGTTCCATGCCACCAGTCCAAAATATGTTGTTTTTGTGCTGCAGGTTAGCAAGCAATAGAATTCCATTTGATTGTATGATTATTAGCACTTTCAAAGGAAGAAATGCTGTTATGATACACATAGTTACTTTCTGCCATACCCAATCACAAAAAAATGTAAAAGTGCACAATGCTCAGTAGCAAGACACGCAAAACAAAATGTGCCAAAATTTGTAACAGTTATATGAAAATTACTCCAGTTGGCATACCTGGGCATTATTTTGACGTAAATATTCAAAATATATCAAAATGAAATATATTTGAATGTCGTAGATTATAAAATTCTTTTGTTGCAATTGATTAGAGAAGATCAACATTGACATAAAAAGGGTATGGTTTCCAATATGTTGCACAAAATACTTTTATTCAAGCTTGCAGACAGTTCTTATAGATTTATCATTTACTTTGACTTGTCATGCTTATACTGATTGGGAGAAAAAAATCACCAGCTTTGAACCAAGAAACAGATGAAATGTTCGCGATATTTTGTTTGAATAACAAAACTCGTCTCATCCTCGGCTTTTCTTATGAATGTGGGTGGCTTGGAACATCAAACATCAAAGATGCTAAAGCACCTGAGGAATTCCCTTCTACATCCTCAGAAAATGGACAATTGCTTGAATGTGTTATTGCTAGTTGATCTCTTATATAATCCTTAGTTTTTGTCTGGCAACCTTAAAGATGCTATATAATACTGTGGAAGACTGGTTTAAAAAATTGTCGAACTTTGCTATCTGACATGTCTGACAGTGTTTGAATGGACAAATAAACACCCTAGAACACAAAAGTTCAGACAGTAATATGCTGTCACTAGTACAATATGTGTAGATACAAATTGGCACATTAATTTATTCTCAGCAGATAGGAAATTCTGCAACACAGCAGTCTATGGGGGAAAGCTGGAATGGTCTCTCAATGATTTTCACTTTTTTTTAAAGCACTTAAAGGTTAGTGACATGATTGGGAACACTTGGAAATGCCTCAAGAACCAAATGAGTTGAAATATATACCAACTATACACTAGCAGGAGAGGATCTCCCACCTGGGAGGATTTGTCTGTAGTTTGTTTACTTATAAGGAGAATCAAGCATAAAACATATATGAGTATCTTAATTTTATCCAGGGACAATAAAAGTATGCCCCATAGAGAGCCACACAGCAGGTTTCCGACTTTCCGTGCTACGAGTGATATTGACATTGTTTATTATAGAATGAGTCAACGTTTGACTACAAGATTTTCACAGGAGAGTCCTTGCATAGTTAAATTGATTCTAGAGTAGTTTCAGCCCAAGTTGAGGACTACCCCCCAATCATGTCATTTACTTTTAATGGTCGTTCTAAACTGCAATTTTTTCAGGGCTTCATTTTTAGACCGTATCAGAGACACTGGAAGCATGGGGAATCATGTAGCTCAGATTTTTTAAAACTGGAAACATTGTTATACAATGCCTTTAATAATATATGTGCCATCACCTTCAAAATATTTGGCATTTAATATTGATTACTAGTGGTCTCTTTAACCCCATAAAGGTAAATGACATGATTGGGGGTAGTCCTCAACTTGGGGTAAAAATTATTCTTGAATCAAGTAAACTATGGAGGGATTCTACTGTGAAACTTTTGTAGTCAAAATTTAACTCTTTTAAAAATAATGTCCATCAGTATGCCTTGTAACAGACAAGTTTGTAGTGTAGCCTTCTATGGGGATTAAATCTATTGTGCCCCGATAAAATTAAACTGCTGGCCTGTTCATGCTCAATTACTTTTTACCTCAATAGGCTTTTTTTAATTAATTAATAATTCAATTGCGTCAGGTATTTTAATTATGTACACCGTTTTGTATTTTTAAAAACTTTTCATGTAAATTATGTGCAATTCAGCTGCATACTTGCCAGACATGACCTGAATAAAATCATATTGTATTGAAAAAAGTAAACAAGACAAATCCTTCCAGCCAGGATATCCACTCCAGCTGGTGTGCATTTTTGTTTATCTTTCAACCAGTTTGGTTCTAAAGGCATTTTTTATTTCTCCCAATCATGTCACTGAGCTTTAACCCTACAGGTTTTAAAGTAAATGTGTATGCAATATGGATTAGCCCCCAAAGTTGTATGAAAATCCAACTTTCCCAGTCTAAGACGTTAAAATTCTTGTACAGAGCTAATGAAGTGCACACACACACACACACACACACACACACACACACACACACACACACACACACACACACACACACACACACACACACACACACACACACACACACACACACAAACAGACATACTGGGATTGACCACCAATTAGGGAAATTGAGTTTTACGACTGTAACTGGGGAGATTTCCGTTTATAGCTCTATATTCGTTTTTTCAAGATTTTGCTAAATTTAATAAAAAAATAATAATTAATTTGAAAATGTATTTCCAGTCTAGCTAGCTTCTACTGACTTTCACTTGTAAGAGATCCGCATACACGTGAACTGGGGAAATTTTAGATTCTCTACATATGCCGGTTTGTAACAACACGTAGACTCACGTCCCCAAATATGAAAATGTAGATAAACCAGAGTACCCCTACCCTTACCCTGTGTGGGTCATGGAGGGTGTATTTGCATCATTTTAGCCGTGTATGGGAAACCACGAAGCTCCACGGTTCCATGTGTATGTCTGGTTATGCGGCAAAAAAAATCATATACACCTCCGCGTTTGCCAGTCAATATAAAGTGCACATGCACGGATGCATGCACACACACACACACACACACCTACACACACACACACACACACACACACACACACACACACACACACACACACACACACACACACACACACACACACACACACACACACACACACACTACACACACACACACACACACACACACACACACACACACACACACACACACACACACACACACACACACACACACACACACACACACACACACCACC
>JZLH01S0610802.1:40922-54640 GCA_001188425.1 Eucidaris tribuloides
AAAAAACAAATTAAAATATAGTTCCTTGATCTTTCAGATCACACAACAATAAATCCCTTCCAGGGGCAAGTGAATTTACTTTTGATAAATACACACTTCTTCTTGGTCTAATCAACAACATTTTGTGACTCGAAATATAACAGAAAATACATCACATTTGATACAATATTTTTGTTTTGTTTTGAATTAAAAATTTTGCTCGGTTTTAGTCGTTTCCATTCCATTTAGACATTTCCGCGAAAATCCATGCATCACATCAAATGTGTTTTAAAAAACTAGTGCAGCAAAGAAAACTGCTGTATTCCTACAGCTTAGTGTTCTTACAATACCAAACTAATTATTTTTCCCCACATATCAAATATCATTTCACTACTCACGAAATTATTCCAAACTTCACATATAAAATCAGCTTAAGCACAGTGCCAGACACTGTAATTTAGTCTTGTACAAAGAGCACCATTTGTGACATTAGAAATATTCAGATGTGACCTGTAATATAATTATTTTTGCATCCTGTTATTAATGAATTCAAATTCAGGGATATTTTCTGGTTTAAAAGCTATTGATGAGCTATCACATATACCTGTTCCATAAATATTTTTTGCTTAGTACGGAGCTTGCAAATAGTTTTTGGTATGTCCAGCAAGCCTCCAGCAAGCTAGTGAGTTACCATGAACAACCTTTATTAGCTCTTATGCCACAAACTTCGCACCCATGCACTCTTGGAGCCATGTGAACTTTGCATTTCACACTCAAAATGCTAAAAATATTGAGCCCACCTTGAAAATAATTCCGCACGCAGGGGTTCACAGGCCCAGCGCACAAAGAGTTAAGAAAGGTATGGCCAGAGTTTCCAGTCTTTCTATTTTCCTTTAAAGGTAAATGACATGATTGGGGGTAGTCCTCAACTTGGGCTGAAACTACTCTAGAATCAAGTAAACTATGCAAGGATTCTCCTGTGAAAATCCTGTAGTCAAAGGTTGACTATTCTAAAATAACTAATGTCAACATCCTTCGTGGCAGGCAAACCTATTGTGCGGCTCTCTATGGGTCTTATTTTTATCATGCCCCGATAAAATTAAGATACTAGAATGTTCACACTTGATTCTCCTTAAGTAAACAAAATTGGAGACAAATCCTTTTAGCTGGGAGATCCACTCCAGCTGGTGTATAGTTGGTATATATTTCAACTCATTTGGTTCTTGAGGCATTTTCAAGTGTTTCCAATCATGTCACTAACCTTTAAGTGACAAAGTTGACTATCAAGTAGAAAATGGTGTAGAATGCCTGGAAAGAGCATCTCATTCTCATTGAAATTAATTCAAACAAGTAAGTAAACTTACAATAGATGCCAGAGTTGTGGCTGACAATATTTTTCAAATTCTCAATGACAAGGCAACATTCAATCATCACACTACTTGAACAGAACTTTTGCGTAGTTGTCCAAAATCTAGATTAGGTCAAATGTCCTTTGTGCATACCTAGTACCCAGAAGTGTTTATTCATGTTTAAAAGTGTTCCTTTCATCAAAATGCATGTTTCTTGACGTAAGAATACTGAATTTTGGATGTGGTTGGTATATAGGACATCTAGAAAAGGTGACATGGAGCTCTGACTATAAGTGCATCTTGAAACATGGTCAGTATGCCTTGCACAATATTGGATTTTCACTTCGTTTTTCTTTCTTCTGTTGTGTGTAAATTCTACAACCCATAAACCTGCAAATTATTAATAGATTAAAGTTACTATGCCATCACAACATAATGTATACAAATTGATATATAATAGTTTACATCATTAATACCCGACATCAATTTTATGAAGCAGCATTAACATTTCACATAATTAAGGCAGTGTGACGGAATGGTAATCACTTAAAATACCTCTTAAAATGCTGTAAAACTTTCACATTATCGCAATACCTGAATTTTGGCACATTACAATACAGTGTACAAACATTGACGAGTAACTCTGATACATCGTTAAAGATTGATTTCGGGATTTGCAAGTCCATCACTACCCTTCATTATCAATACCAAACGGTAGTTTAGTACTTACAAATGGTGTGTTCAAAGTTTGAGATCCATACGTCACGAACTTGTTGTTTTATCAGAGAGAAAAAAAAATAACGATATGTTACCAGAATACTGTTCTTTCCGCGAGTTTAAATTTTGCTCAAATTGCAGATTACAGTTATGTGAACGTTCGCACGACCAGCGGAGCACACTGATTGGTTAAACGGCTAAACTCTGCGCGACCTTCGGTTAACGAATGATCGGACAATTTTGGAATTAACGGAACGGCCCGTGCACGTGCACGTCACTGTGCAAATTTTGAAGTTTAAATGTCCAGATTTTCATCAAAACTACTTATTCTACCCAAAGGTTCTATGACAGGTGTTTATTTATACTAATCTTCACATTGCAAATGATTTGAGCTGATTTCATTCATTTTTGACATTTTCTGGCATGCAAATCCTGAACTCTATCTTTAAAAGCACCATAAAAAAAAAAATCAACATGTAACTAACTACGCAAAGTTTTAAATCAAAAATAAAATGCTCTTATAGTGTTGTCTCACATGTAAAGTTGTCATTATGAACAATCAAGAAAAAATATAACACCTGCAACCCTTTTTTAAACATAACAGAATGCAATCAGTCACAAACATAATATGAAATAGAGAAATATCAATGAGCTCAGATGTAAGGACTTATTCTCAGGTATTTGTAACCACATACACCATGAAATTGCCATTACCCAGGCATAGCCTGGTGGTAGTGCCACTGACTGGATATCAGTAGGTTTCAGATTCAATTTATGTTGAGTCACTCGTTTTTCTGAGTCATTAAAAATAAAAATAAAAGATCACGCAATTGATCCAATTTATCATTCATTTGATGATACAAAGAGGAACAGCATACCTGCTTGGCCCAACTCAATTTTTTTCTGCAAGACCTTACATTCAATTGATATAGTCAAATTAATTTGTATGAAATCACACACACATTAGGAATGTCAATAAATAAATCAATGAAATTTTCACCCGTTTTCCATCACATTATTTTGATTCATAATCCCATCAGTGGACCACATGTACCGACAAGACTGGCGATATTTATCCACTGTCAAGGCACAACCGAGTTACACCTTTTTTAAAACTCAAATCACAAAAATGGGGACACCATTATCATTGTGCGATTTGTCAACATAGAAATCTTTTTTCCTCCAGTACAATCAGAAAAGAGTTTTCAAAATCGGAATGTCCATTCCCCCACTGGGTCATGCTGAAATAGGTTCGTAATCACTTATGACATTAAAGTTAGAAAGGGTGTCTACATCTTTTGCTCAAACTATTCACACAACTGTAGATTGGAATGATAATTTAACAAAACAATATAATTAAGCTAGTAACACAGAATGTCATACCATTTATGGAAGTTCATCCTGCTTCTTCAAGATTCAGGCCAACTTCTATTCTTTTGGGAACAAGGCAGCTGCAACAAAACATTTGAGTAACTTCACAAACTCCATTAATCCGCCTTGCTGGTCAAAGTTCAAGTGTTTGTGTTAACAATGTATTGCACATAATACTGACTTTGTGAAAATGACACCTTGAATTATCGCAATTGACACCACCAAAATCAGCTTTGTATGCAGCTCGAAAACATCCAAATAATCTAAATTGCTGTGAACGCCATATTTTTTGACTACAGATATTTTCGGGGATCGTGGGTTGACAGACATTTTCACATGTTGTTAATTTCGCGCTTTGCGGTCTCCTAATCATTACCAAATCTAACCAAAACACCTTCTGAAAATACATTTTGCGTGGGATTTTCTATAAAAAGTACACTGTATAAAGGTACTGTTAACCTCTTTAAAACATTGCTGAAATATGCTCTTGATGCTATTCTGACCGGACGGTCACCATTTTGAAATCAGCAAACACAATAAAACAACAATGGCAAATTTGATGGGTTGCAATACGGAATCTTTATGTATGGAATGATACAGTCATTCAACACAGCAAAATCTTGCGTTGTAAACTTACGCCGGCATTTTCGCGTGTTGTTAATTTCACATCTATAAAGTGATTCGCAAAAAGCGCAAAAATAAACCCCCTGTGAAAATAACAGCTTCCAAAGTAACTTGTTGGAGACTACGAATGAGATATTGCAAAATGGGGTCTATGGATAATGCATGTTACATTAAATTGTCTTCAGCAGGTTAACTTGTCTAACCATATGGCTAAGTATTTGTATCTCATTTGGTTTTCTTTTTTTAAAATTTATATACCATAAAGCGGAGCCTTATTCAAGCTCTGTTCCTTTATTTTTTTGTGGACATGTTTTCCCTCCAGTTACAATACACATCCAATGCATAAGGAGATCACATATAAATATATGCAGAAAACAGAACGGGATTGAGACCCACGCAAAATATATCATGAAAAGAACCATATAAATCTGTAACTATATATATCTCTCCATGCCTGTTGAGGTCCATGTATTGTTTCGATGTAACATCTAAGTCACAGTGCCCCACAGTGCTCCACTCCAGTGCCCCAAATGCACTGAACAGTGGTCTAAACCTTTATAGAATAAACTCACACACATCAATACTTGTGGCAACGTAATATTCCTCCACTTTTTCTTGAGAACAGAATACTCAACCCAAGATCATTTCTAGAAATGGTCCGGTCGTACTGTAGTTGTAATAAATGAAGAGGTGTTCTCCACACTACTTTCACTGAGGTTTGTCACACAACACAATGCACATCTGGTCGTCCTATGATGAGGTAGTGATGATGTCACAGAGGTCAAAGGTCGAGAGCATCTCTCAGCAGCCTGGCTATATCCTTGCTCTCGACGTCACTGTCTTCTTTTGAAGTACCTGAAAATGAAAACAAAAATTAAAAAAAATCTCAGACTGACTATTGTTATGCAGAATAAATTTGCTGTTCATCTCTGTATTATCAAATTAATGACAAATAAGATCAAATGCTTGATCTGTTTTTTTAATGACTCAAAAAAGATTGACCCAACAGGATACTTTGTCCATTGCCATCAACATCATCATCATCATCCTAATTACCATCATCATCACCACCATCACTATCATCACAATCATCAAAATTGAGAACAAATTACGAACAAAATCATTGGACTATTTATCGTCCACCACCACCACCACCACCACCACCACGACCATCAACATCATCACCACAATCACCACCACCATCACCATCATCACCACCATCATCATCATCACCATCATCATTATCATCACCATCATTATCATCAATCATCAATCACCACCACCATCAACACCATCATTATTATCAATCATCAATCATCAACATCATCATCATCATCATAATCATCACCACCTTCATCACCATTATCACCATCGTCATCTACATCTGCATCACCATCATCACCACCACCACCATCATCACCATCACCATCACCAGCACCATCATAATCACCATCACCATCATCATCACCACCACCTCGACCATCTTCATCATCATCAATCATTTTCATCATCATCATCACTTTCATCACCACAACCATCACCATTGTCCTCATCACCATCCCCATCATCATCATCATCACCACCACCATCACCATCACCATCATCATCACCACCATCACCATCACCATCACCATCATCACCACCACCATCACCATCACCATCATCATCATCACCATCACCATAACTATCACCAACACTATCACCATTACCATCATCACCACCACTTTGACGATCTTCATCATCATCATTTTCATCATCATTATCCCCATCATCATCATTTTCATCATCATTATCCCTATCAGCACCACCATAACCATCACCACCATCACCATTATCATCATCACCATTATCATCATCATCATTATCAACATCATCATCATCATCATCATCCCTCTGGGGTTCTCCATCCCATCTCCCTACCTGAGATTCCACTTGTCATCTGTTGTTCCAGCTTGAGTTTGTATGTGGCACATGCCAGCATCCCCTCCTCTATGGTATTCTTGCTTACCAGTCGTATAACAGTCACATCCCTAATGGTTATGGGCAGGAATAATGGAAGGCAAATACTTGTTATGTTGATTTCTCACGTTACTCCTAAACTTCTCAAAAACAGCAACGCAACTCAACTTTGAGCATCGATATCACTTTTGGTATTACAGTATAATACTTGATATTGGTATTGTTGGAAATCCTGTCTATTTCCCTTAACAATATCTCATTTGCCATGATTATGGATTCATGGAATGTGCAAGGTATGTTAATAAGGGGCCAAGTGAAAAGTGAAAAGCTGCAAAAATGAATTGTTAACGTCACCAGTTCAGTGTTCATTTGTATGGAGAGTGAATTGTGTTTTGGTTTTAATGTTGCGAAACTTTTTTGGAAAAATTTAGTTTCGTGACTTTCATAAATCATATGACATATTATGCAATGTATGTGCCTTTGATGGTAACTGAAAACCACTCCACAGACATATGAAAGACAAGTATTGTTATGCTGAGTTGACAAATTCCTTATTCTGTGACTTCTGTAAGTTGCATAATTCAATCTACAATGACAAGAAATATATATGCCTTTGGGACTGACTGAAAACACAAAATCTATGCATACCAATACAGTTCGGCCTCGGTTATACGGCCATCACTTAACCGGCTCTCTCCATTATCTGGACAATGGACTTATCAGTCATTGCCTGTAACTGATACAACTTTATCAGAAGTGTTGACATAAACCTGCTGGTAATCGGGGAAAAATGAATAAAGTAACACTTGTGTGTGGTCTGTTGCAATTTGCACACGGTGTGTGGGTTGTAATGCTATAACTTATGACATGTATTAACTCCCCCCATACTGTGTTTGTACATTTTCTCTCTTATCCGGCCATATCACTTATCCGGATGACTGCTGGTCCCAACATCGCCGGTTAATCAAGGCCGAACTGTATAATCATTTCTACTCATAGACAAGATGCTTTACGTTGATGGTCTACTAGATGTCATGTTTTAATTATACTCTGTTAACGGTGCGAAAAGCACATCCCAAATAAAGAAATTCTGGAAAGAATCACTTTGAGGTAAATGGAATGCTGGCTGATGAAAAATTGACCACGATGGTTCAGAGATTTGGAGAATTACACTATAAAACCAAAAATTTTCACGAGAATTTAATTTTGGGAATTTCGCAAGGAGTCAAGATTCAAGAAAGTAAAATACATGTGAAATCTTATGTCTACTAAGTGTTGTTGTTGAGTCCACTAGTTCCGAGGTCAAGGCCACCCCAAAACATAACCTCCCCAAAGGGTTTGTACATGTGACTCGGACCGAGGCCAAGACCGAGGCCACACAAATTGGCCTCGAGGCCGGTCTCAACTACAACACTTGGTCGGCGATTCATGAAAGTTTCATGCTTGCGAAACAACTCACTCCCTATGCTGATGTACTGCATGTTTCTCTTAAATGTACATTTCAGAAAAATTACAATGAGGAAAAAAATTTAGAGACAAGTATCGTTTTCTTTTTACCTGGTCTGTCCAACTCGATGACACCTATCTTCAGCCTGTTTGTCGTTGTAAGGGTTGAAGTCGATGTCGTGGATGATGACAGTGTTGGCTGCCGTCAGGTTGATTCCCACGCCGCCGGCCTTCGTCGACACCAGGAAGATAAAGACGGAATCATCCTCGTTGAACTTGTCTATCAACTGGGCTCTAAACAAAGAAATTGATCAGATAATATAGATAGTTTCATTAGGAAATAATCTGCTGTACATAAAAGTAAACACAGTTTTAGAGTTGAAGTCATTGGCACTCAGATTCCCCTTTTTTATGCAAAAATGTGATTGAAATTGAACAAGGACAACGCAAAGCATGGCATCCCCTCGCCGAGTACGAAAAGGGTACATACGCATATTTAATGAACTGTGAACTTTCCCCTTTGGCTTACAAACTTAACAGTCTGAGGAAGAAGCCTGGAGTGAGATAAGTGAAAAATATTACAGTAGAATGCTGATGAGATGTTGGACAACACAGGGACATGGACAGTGGGTTGATTGACATTGCGTCATGATTGTAGCTGTCACTGTCTCTGTTCTTTTTTGCCACACCTCATATATCTAAACCAGTTTAAGATTATCACTTAAACTCTCTCTACCTTTCAGGGACTGGTGTCTGTCCGTCCAATCGTAGATGTTTGTGATGTCGTATCCTCAGGTACTCCTCCATGATATCAAGAACCATTGTAAACTGACTGAAGAGAAGAACTCGACTTCCCTAAAAGAGAAAAGAGAATGACAGAGATTCAGGTAAATATTTCCTTTCAAAGCTGGATTAAAAGAAATCTGCACTGTAATTGGTACAGTGCACTCTCATTATTATAAAGAAGAACTCATTATAAAGAAGTCCTTGGGACCGATGAATATTTGTTCATTCATATAAACGAAATTTCTTTATGATCAGGGGCTTGCCAAAAACAATAAAATACAATAGAAATCCAAGATATTTTTGGACCTATATATTTTACTTCTATGATATGAAATTTTGTTATATCAGTTCTTATATTATTTATGTATTCATGCTGTAAACTCAAAGACGTTTGTTTTGGCCTTCATAAGGTAATATCTGGCAAATACCCATAAGTTTTAGCTGGAAGAATCAGTGTATATACTGATCTGCTGTCTAGCAGCCTTATATGCACATCAGTACATACATATATTGCAAGCACAGTATTATGAGTTCACATGACGATGATGATGACAAAGATGATGATATGGATTAAATAATTGTGATGATGGTGCTGATGTTGATAATGATGATGGTGATGATGACGATGATGTTGATGATAAGGATGATAATAACAATTATGATGATGATAAAGATGATCATAATGATTTAAGATTGATAATTGTGGTTATGTTGATGATAATGAAAGCGATGACGATGTCGATGAAGATGATAATAGAAATGATGATGTTGATGATAAAGATGATGATGTAAGATTGATAAATGTGGTGATGAAGTTGACGTTGATGTTGATGAAGATGATGATAATGATTATATTATAATTGGGATATGTTCATAATGATAATGATGACGATTATGATGTTGATGAATATGCTAATGATGACAGACAAAATCCTCTTTTTTTACATTAGACAAATTTCTCTACCTGTTCTTTGAGCTCTGCCAACTCTTTATCCAACCACCTGAATTTGCCCGACTCCGTAATAAGTTCCGGTTCCAGCCTGTAATCCGTCAGGATCCCGTACTCATGACAGAGACGATGCAGCTCATAGTCACTCATCACCTGCATGTCCTCCAGAATCAGATCAGGGTTGGCATCATAGTGAGTTGGCTCCTGTCGACAAGAATGATGATGTAAAGAATAATAATGAATCTGAAAAATGCATGTTGTGAATTTAGTGCTGTTATCTATGAAGTTACCCGACAGTTAACTGTTCAATTACCAACTGTCAGGACAACTGTTGTTTATTATCATCATCATCATCACCACCACCAACGTCAACATTGTCTTTATCATCATCATCATCGTCATCATCATTATCATCGCTATCATCATTATCATCATCACCGTCATCATCATCACTTCCACCATTATCGCCATCATCACCATCACCACCATCATCATCACAATTGTCAATCCTCCTCATCAATATCATTATATCATTATCATCATTATCATCACCATCATTACCATCATCTCCATCATAACCACCATTGTTACAATCATCATCACCATCTTCATCATCATCATCACCATCAATCGTCACCAAATTACCATCACCATCATCATCATCAACATCACCATCATCAGCATCATCATCACTGTCATCATCACCATCACCACCACCATCACCATCATCATCACCATCATCATCATCACCTTCAACATGAGGTGGGCCAATTTCTTCAGCTTTGTGTCATCATAGTGACGCCTGAGGAGCAGCTATCATGATTATCATCATCATCATTACCAACATCATTACTGTCATCATCATCATCATCATCATCATCACCATCATCATCATCATCATCATCATCATCATCATCATCATCATCACCACCATCACAATCACCATCATCCTCATCATCATTATCATCATCATCACCATCATCATCATCATCATCATCATCATCATCTTCATCACCATTATCTTCATCACCATCACCATCATCATCATTATTACCTTCAACATGAGGTGAGCCATCTTCTTCAGCTTCATGTCATCATTGTGACGCCTGAAGAGCAGCTATCATGATCATGATCATCATCATCATCACCACCATCACCATCACCATCATCACCACCACCACCATCATCACCATCATCATCACCATCACCATCACCATCACCATCACCATCACCATCACCATCACCATCAGCATCACCACCATCACCACCATCATCACCACCATCATCATCACCATCACCATCATCATCACCTTCAACATGAGGTGTGCCATCTTCTTCAGCTTCATGTCGTCATAGTGACGTCTGATTAGCAGCGGGTGGTTGGCCTGCTTGCGTAGCTCCATCATGGCGGAGCTCATCTTGCCAGCGGTACTCTTAGAATTCTTCAGATTCCTGGAGAGGGTGGCAATCAACTGGCGGTAACCCTTGGTCTGGGGCTCTAACATCGGACAGTGTTCCACCTTCTCCACCTTCTTGGGAAGTTGCCTGAGAACCTTGGAGTTGGGAAGATACGAACAAGCAATATTTTTTCCTCACTCTTACCTAGATGCTATTTAAATTGTTCGAATTAAAGTTCTGACCATGCTGGGAATGAATGCAGAACCACTTTGTACTGCTTTTCTTTGTAATGCTCATATTTTGCATCTTCCTTCTCCTCTTATAACTTTTTTTCCTAATCCTACCTTTCATTCTCTCACTCCTCCTCTCCCCCTCCTCCTCATCTTACAACTATTACTCCTCCTCTTCTCCCGCACCCTTCTCCTCAAGTCCAATATCGCCCCAGTAGAAATCTTAAATCTCAGTCCAAGTCCCTACTCGTTTCCCTAAAATTAATACACAGTTTTATGGTTCAAGATCATTTTGGTCTGCGGCTCCTGAGCTGTGAATAATATCGCGGACACATTAAAAACATCAAAATCTATTGATCAATTCAAAGTTTCCCTTAAAACACACTACTTCATGTTGGACAACTGAACTATTGAAAATGTTGATTGGTCAAACTGTCTCCATTTTCAGTCCTTTCTTTCCCAGAGTGCATAGGGGTGATATTCATATTGTGATAAGCACTATATAAAAATAGTTCATTATTATTATTACTCTTACAACTATTATTCCTCTTACACCTCTTCCTCTCACAACTGTTACTCCTATTTCCCTTCTCCTCCACTTCCTTCAACTATTAACCCTAATTACCCCGGGCTTTTTTGAAATTGCATAGCCCGGGGGGGTATGCTAATTTGGCCTCCCCCCTTCAGATCTCAGCCGCGGATCGCACGATCGCTGCAAAAATTTGCATGTGCATAGAGCTGGATGTAATCTCCAACACTGTATAGTTAGATTGTTGAGAAATAATTATCTTCTATTTTTAAGTAATTAATTATGCAAATTTATGTATAAAATCATATTTTTGCCTGTAACTCACTTTAAACAGCTCACAGAATGCTAATTTTTGGTGACAATATTCTTTTTGACATTTCTAACAATTATCTATCAAAAAAAATTGCTGAATCAGAATTGATTTATGTATTTTATTGTTTAATATGTATTCTTTTTTTCATCCTTTTGTTTTTATTGTTTTTCCGATGAAATTTGTTTATGCGATCATAAACAGCATAAAATAAGTTAATTTCAATCAGTAAAAGTAAAAATAATCATACATTATGAATTTGGGCTGAAAACACAATTTGCATTGAAATAACACACGATTTCATGTTTTTGAGCGATTTTGGGGGTGACAATGCAAGTACGAAAAGTTGCGTAACTTCGGAACTGCGTACCTGGATGTCGGGAATTTGGTCTCAAAAAATGCACAAGACTTGAAAGTAAAAAGTCAGCGAGCGACGCAGTCAAAAAAATTTGCACGGCGGAATGGTCGCAGACTTTGTTGGGGGGGGGGTATTTTTAGGCCCCCCCCCCCCCGCGGCCAGAATAGGGTTAACTTCTCCTTACAACTATTTATCCCTCCTCTCCCTCTCACCTCCTCTACATCTTCTACACCTCCTCCTCTTACAATTAATTATCTCCCTCCTCTGCCCCACAATTATTATTTTCTCCTCTTCTTCTTTCCTCCTCCTCTTCTTCTCCCTAATCTTTTGAAATGCGATGTACATAATGTAAATCAAGAAAAGCAAGATAGGTGCATGGATGTTGAGATGACTACTTATTGTCCATGAAAGCTTACCACCATTTTTAAAGACACTATACTATCAACAATGTGGTGAAAGAGCCCATTTAAAAACATTGTCAAACTTTGCTATCTGACATATCTGACAGTGTTTGAATGGACAAATAAACACCCTAGAACACAAAAGTTTGGACAGTTATGCTGTCACTAGTACAATATGTGCAGATACAAATTGGCACATTAATTTCATATCAGCCGATAGGAAATTGTGCAACACAGCAATCTATGGAGAAAAGCTGGAATGGTCTCTCCATGATTTTCACTTTTTTAAAGCACTTAATGATTGTTTTACACTGCTATTTTTTCAGGGCTTCATTTTTAGACCATATCAAAAACACTAGCAGCATGGGGAATCATGTAGCTCAAATTTTTTAAACTGGAAACATTGTTATACAATGCCTTTAAACTCCAAGCTCAAGGGCATATTTTCTAATTCTGCTAACAACACATGACACCCTATCTACACAAACACAAATCCAGAAAACAGTGCCTCAACGCAGAAGTTCATTATTCATTATGAGTGAATGGGAAAATTATAATTATCAGTCACAAATATGGCAGTTCAATTAACAAATTTGACAGCAGGTGATGATGCCTTTGGGACTTACATCAGCCTTGACGCGGCGTAGTACAAACGGCTGCATGATTTGTTTGGCATGATTGATCCTTTCCATCTCATAGCTGCTCTGTTCGTGGAGGTTGTCCGATTTCTGTTTCTGGAATTCAAACATAAAACATGAGATACGTTGACAGAAATATCATATGATGGCTCTCTGGTATTCATACCATGTACATGATATATGATGGAATTTAATGATTTTCAAATTCATACCCAGAAAACTGGAGTTTTATCTGAATGTGGGAAGAACCTGAAGACATAATAATGATGAAATTGGATTCTTTCTTCATCCCATGCAAAATTTATAGGGCTTGCTAGAAGTTGACATTTAAGTCAGTAAATTGCTTTGTTTGGTTTGGATAAAATTTTTCACTGCCCTTTGTTTTATACCCTGTTTAATTTACTACTTGTCATCATTATCCTTACAAACAGGGTTATAGCTAGAAAGAATTCTGTGCCAGCTGTAGGAAGGAGTTATGCAAGCGTAGCACAGCGTAGCACAGCGTCACGGTGTGGGGTCTAAGGGACCGCTTAAGGGCCCCGGTGGGGTCCAGGGGCAAAGCCCCTAGCGGGGGTCGGGGAGGGGGGGCGGAGCCCCCGAAGCTCCTCGGTTTGCACAGAGAAAAAAGGATTTGGATGCCATTACATCATCATGATACAATATCAATCATATTT
>JZLH01S0610802.1:70495-87515 GCA_001188425.1 Eucidaris tribuloides
ATTATTTTTACTTTTACTGGTTGCAATTAATTAATTTTGTGCTGTTTATCATCGAAAAAACAATAGAAAACAAAAGGTCGAAAAAACATAGAAATACATAAGAAATTCACAAAACAAAGAAATACATAGGAAATCAATTTTGATTCTGGATTTTTTTTCAAGTACATTTGCTAAGAACACTAAAAAAAATGTCTAGACCCAAAAATTAGCATTTTTGGAGCTATAATTAGTGATTAACAGCTTAGTTATGATTTTATGCATAAATTAGCATAATTAATTAATATGAAATTAATTCTGGGTAATTAACTATACAGTCTTGTAGATTACGTGATGAGCGATGTGGGGGGGGGGGGCAGAATCAGCCCCCCCCCACCGACTATAGCATAGCCAAAAAACCCAACGACCTGATTAGGGTTAATGGTAAACTTTCTCTAATTTGAAAATTATTGCCTCATTTGATATTTGCACTGAACAGACTGATGAAAAGATCTAAAAATATCACACTACTTTGATTTCATGTGAAAAGAGCAGATGGGTTGTCAAGTTAGAGGCAATTAAGGTTAAGGCCCTTCTGTTATGCCGGACAAGCGACGACATGGTCATGAAACTACTGGGGCATGCTGCACGAACTTTCAAATGAAGCACACCCACGAACATGCCTGTCGGCTCACAAAGCAGAGTTTATTTCTTGACATTTTTTGCTAATTGACACATATTTTCTTCTCATAAATGACATAGGGACAGTGATTTTCCGTTTTACTGGTAAATCAAACGGAAAATCTGTTTGGTTCTTATACTTTTCATGTAAAAATTCATGGAATTCACCTTTGCAAAACGGAATTCATGTTTTCGCTGTGTACATTTTCTATGACAAAACGGATTATCCATTTTTAGATCAAGTTGAAACAGAATTACAGGTTTCCAGAAACGGAAAAGACTATTTTTTGAAACGGAAAATCACCGTCTCTAATATGACAAAATCTGGGTACACAAACCTGGAACTTTGACAAAGCCCTGTCACTTGCAGTACTGCTCGTCTTCTTTGTCTCGGGAGATATACGTGTCTTACGCCGAGGTGGACTGCCGTCCGTATCAAGCATGATATTATTCGCTGCTTGATTCACGTTCCAATCAACTGCTTGTAAAGCATCTTGAAGTTGCTGAGGTAAAAATAAAATGATAATGTAAAATGGAAACAAAATACACTTCACCAATGCACCAACAATTCAAATTTTACTGTAAAATATATTTTTGGGGGGTAATGTTCCCAAAGACGCCAATTTTTCACCAGATACGGGCAAACCATTCTTCAGTTCCATTAAACATAACATTGTAACTTATGCATAAATTCCAGATGACAACTAATTGAACAAGGTGGTAATGCAGATTTTGGGGAGAAAAACTAATCAATCTAATACAAAAAACAAACAAACTGAAAAACAAATAAAAAGCAAAAATATTTTTGGAAACTGTGTACAAATGTTTAGCATAGATAACAGAAGACCACTTGACATGTTGAAGCCACTGGCTAACATTTACCACAGTTAAAAAAAAAATGTGAGCTACATAATTCCCCATGCTCCAAGTGTCTTTGATAAGGTCTAAAAATGGAGCCCTGAAAAAATTGCATTTCAAAATGATTATTTAGTGCTTCAAAAAAGAGAAAATCGTAAGTTGACCGGATTCACCTGCCCATTTCCTCCCATAGACTTACTGTGTGTGGATCTAGGCTATTTTTTACTCGCCCCGAATTATTTATTTGTATCTTGCCAGTGGCAGCATAAATTTCCAAACTGTTGTATTCTAGGGTGTTTATATGTCCATTCAAACACTACTATGTAGCTCAGATACCAAAGTTTGACAATTTTTTAATTTGAAGCCCCAAAATGTTAGCCTATTACTTTAATCCAGATACGGGCAAACCATTCTCTCAGTACCATTAAACATAACATTGTAACTTATGCATAAATCCCTGATGACAACTAATTGAACAAGGTGGTAATGCAGATTAGGGGAAGAAAAAATAATCAATCTAATACAAAAAAAACAAACAAACAGAAAAAAAATAAATAAAAAGCAAATATATTTTTGGAAACTGTGTAAAAATGTTTAGCATAGATAACAGAAAACCACTTGACATGTTAAGAGTCAAACATAAAAGTGTACCTTGTTTGACTTGTGGGGAAAGCAGATTCTAAGTTGTTCTATTGCATCCTTTTCCTCCTTTCCTCGTTGCTTCTCCTCATCGTCACTCGACAAATCGGACATCTTCCGCTTCAAGCTCCCTGATCGACACGACTGAGAAGATTCCTCGAAGCTGTAAGAGACTGTCTCCAAGCTATCTTCCACGCCGGTGTTGGTGATATGAGTTGAGTCCGATTCAGTGTCATTGCACACAGGTTTCGTTGCCATGGCAATGACTTTGTTACTCGAATTTGAATCTTTACCCCGAGAGGTGCTTGCCCAACTGTCCAAGCTTGAATTACTGTCGGAGTCTTGAATGAAATGCTTGAAACTTGACTGATAACTGCTGCTTGCCTTCGGTCGGTCAATCTTCTTCAATGTTCCTGATCTGCCGAAGGTTGGGCTTGTACAGGCCTCGTCTGCCAAAAGAGAAGTTATGAAAACATACTTTGGGGAATACCATGAAACACTGGAAGTGCATTATTTTTCATTGGCTATATCTACAAATATGACAACATCTACTTTCAAATGTAAAATTACAACCTTGAAGGCAATTATTTCTGGTTAGCCAATCCCAGAATGATGCCGTGTGTACTAATGAACTTGTTGTAAAGGGAATTGAGTGGTCAAGGTATTTTTGGCAACCAATATCTGAAACAAATCTCGTAAGGCCTAGAATATCTATTGGGATTGGCATGGGCCGAGAATTGGTCTCGTGATCAACAGCCTTAATTTCTGGTGCTATTGTGTTGCATCTGTCATAAGCATTTTAATGAATGACTGAGGTTTCTTCAGAGTGATGAAATATTCAGTAGCATGAAGTACATGTAGCAAGAGATAATCTCATAATTTGCCATTTCTTTCATCACATTTTTTATTTCCATTTCCAAAGCACCACAGCATACTAAGTTAGACTAGAGTATCAATTCTAACAATTAATATGATACATGTATTGTGAATATGCACTATTATGCACTTCAATAAGCAGATGCTAAAAAATTCTACCTAAATTTGTGGAATTTAAGGAAGAGTGTGAGTGACTGCATCATGCAAATGATGTAGAAAATCATTAGCTAGAGCAACAAAACATCAAATACCATAGGTAGGTAAAACTGGGGATCATTTCTATTTAACTAAAATATTCTAATGATTGCTCATTATGTTTCACTTATGTTTGTTAATAATGATGTAATATAGTTTTTGTGTGGTTTTAATAGTGGAAATAAATAGGAATTGTATGAAATGTCACCTTTTTAACATGTGGAATTCCTCTGAAACCATTTATCAAAAAGAATTTACTTTCAGAATATCCAAATTCAGGAAAATTCAAGAAAAGAGATTGGAGGGGGGAGAAAGACAGAAGGGGAAAAGGGGGAGACAGAAGAATAAGAAAAAATATAAACATGCTATAACCATCAAAGAAAACTTCAGGAGCCTAATGCCCCCTTCCACCTCCTCCCCCCCACCCCCCCCCTCCGAAAAACTGATTCTGGATTTGCTACTGCCCTTGTGTAAAAAAGTGGCATAGCCAAGATTTTTTGTGAGGTGGGGTTTTTGTTTTATGGAGGGGGAGGGGGGGGGGTCTGGAGCTGAGGGAGTTGCCCCACTGGCAACATCATGAAAAGGAAACAAACATTCTAGGCAGATCCCGAAATGGGTATTTTATGATGTGAAACAATTTAAAAGGCATAACAAAACCAAAGCAACTTGGCAAGAAGTGTCATGTCCAATGAAAAAATGTTCCAGGCAGATCCCAACGTGGGTATTCATGGTGCGAAACAATTTAAACGGCGAAACAAAACAACTTAAAGGTTAGTGACATGATTGGGAACACTTGAAAATGCCTCAAGAACCAAATCAGTTGAAACATATACCAACTATACACTAGCAGGAGTGGATCTCCCACCTGGGAGGATTTGTCTGTAATTTGTTTACTTAAGGAGAATCAAACATAAACATAGGAGTATCTTAATTTTTTCAGGGGACGATAAAAATAAGTCCCATAGAGAGCCACACAGCAGGTTTCCGTGCTACGAGTGCTATTGACATTGTTTATTTAAGAATGAGTCAACGTTTGACTACAAGATTTTCACACGAGAATCCTTGCATAGTTTACTTGATTCTAGAGTAGTTTCAGCCCAAGTTGAGGTCTACCCCCAATCATGTCATTTACCTTTAAGCAAAAAGGATCATGCCCATCCCTTGCCAGCCCCATCTCCCCCCCCCCCCCCCACTCGTGCCATAATCATCCTCACCTCGATCACATGATATCAGACTTGAGATAGCTGCACCTGCTTTTGATCTTTGGCTTAATTTGGCAGCATTTCTAAAGGATGAAGATGGGAATACAGGGCTACCTGATTCTATTGACTCTGGCAGTTCAGAAGTTGGCGTCTCTGGGATACAGGTGATGACTGTTTAGTGTGCAAGAAAATAAATGATGGCATACTCAGCGACTAAAAGCAGACTAAAACTACAAACATAAACACGATATAGGCAAATCTATTAAAGGGAGCGACAAGTCAAAATCAAGTGCTGTTCGGCAAGTTGTACTGTGGTTTAGTGTCTGCCGTATGTGAATTGCAAGTGAATCCTCTGCCAATGGCAGGATTGACCAATAAGCACGAAGCTGCTGCACTGGCATATCATGAAAATAAAAGTAAGCTGTTTACCATGCGGAGCAATATTAGGACATACCCAAGCATTGAAGAGATCATGATTATTCAATGTTTATCCCAAGGAAGGTTGCCCATACCTTTGAAACTGCGTGCTTGCTAATCGTAGATACACCCACTACGGAAATTCTCGAATAATACCCGAGCTGGGCCAAACTCTAACTCACCATGATCTGCGACTTATCACTCCCTTTGACAGACATAAACTAAATTGCAGTTTACTGTATATTTCACATACAGATATTTTCACAACATGAGATAGCCAAATCAAAAGTTCATTAACTTTATTTCTACAATTTTGTGTTTCCATTCACTTTGTACCGGCATAATTGGAGGTGAAAATTTTCGCATTGTTTAATCAAAATTTGTGAAAATAAAACCACCGTGAAATTATCAGCATGCACATTACTTCTCTCTTTACATTTGAGGAAGTTTCTACTTGGATGTTTACTTTCCTCACTTCACTTACAACTTGGTAATCACCACTGAAATATTTGGCAATATCAGATGAATTTTTGAAACTGCATTAGCTCTTTTCCTTTTCATCTTCTTCAATTTATTCTACCTCCGGCCTCCTTCATTACTGCAGATTACTGTAAAGCTATATCTTTCTGTGCATAGCAGTGGTGTAATTGTGTGCGTGCAAGTGCCAGGAGCAAGATGAAATTTATCTAAACTGCTGTAAATGTGACGGAAGAAAGTGAAGCATGCATGCAGTCTTTCACCAGCTGCCTCAGCCAAAATAGGCCACTGCTGTGATGGAAGGTATAACTGTACAGTAACAAATGAATGATTAGCATATTTAGTGGTCATGCTCTCCAGGCCAGGAATTAAAACCCTATGCTACACAGTACACAATTGTGTTACACTATACTGGAATAAAATTTGTTGGTGTCAGAGATTTGATCACCATCTGACATCAACTCTACTCCCAACCCTAGTTATCCCCAAAATTTGGGAAATCCAGGTCAATAATTTCCAAAATCCCTTACCATCATATTAAGCATTAAAATATGTTAAAAAACTATTTGATCAGTACAATAACATTGTCATTGCTAACATGCATCTAATATTATAACAAGTTGGACTTAATCCTGTCCCTGCCCCCCCCCCCCCAACCAAAAAGACACAACAGACTTCTCAACAATTTTAATTTGTTTTGGTTGTCTGTAAATCTGGTAATAGCTGTTTGTGTTAGATCTGTTCTAGATTCTGAGTTGAAGTTACATGTAGGCCTACATAATGAACATGTATCAGTATCACAGCGAAATTCAAAACAAAAAACAAAACATGTTAAACTAATAATCCAGGGCTGCCAACTCTCAAGCAATGACATGAATGAGCGAGAGACTCACGCATTTCGGCCCTTTCTCACACCAATATTTTGTTTGAGTTTTCATGCATTTCCATGTGATATCACGCAATCGGACCTTTCCGTTATATCATTGACATTGGCCTATCTCACGCAATTTCATTCACTGAGATTGACAGTTCTGTAATATTTAGACTTGTGAAACTGTCTGTAACTTAGTCTTGCAACAAAAATGAACATGATGAAGGTCTTATGTTAAATCTAAAATATGAACAACCGAGTAGTTATGGTGATGTAACGTTAATACTACACAACACAATCATTTCCCCATATTCCACCCGCGCCTAGCCTCTGGTCATGCAGGCATTAGCCTGACCCGACCTAGCCGGGCCAAGCCGGGCATGTACCTTCGGAATCAGGTGTTGAAGGCCGCGGCTGTGACAGCTCCCCGACAGTCGGCGACTCTTTGTTGACGGGCTTGAAAGAACTGTTTCCGCCGGTGTTCCTGTTTTCACTTTCATCAGAAAGACGTTTTATCTTCTTGTTTGGTCTCTGTTCGTATTTGAAACGATCCAAAAGTGATGATACCCGGGCATGAGCCATTACGAAAACAGACAATGCTTATAAACTAAAATATACGAAAATTAGGACCGAAAAGTCTCTTCTCAATCGACAAGTCTCTGCGCGCCGCCACAGTTCATTCATTCCCGGTTTACGTCACACACATTATGCAACCTTTGACATTACACGAAATTTTATTTCGTAGAATGATAAGGGAGTGGATAACGTGTGAGTTAGGTGTCGGGTAAACATTAGGGTTAGGGTTAAGGTCAGAGCTCTGGCCTGAGCTGTGGTCAAAATTAAGGTGTAGGTTTAGTGTGAAGATCCAAGATTTGGCAGGAGTTTATAGTTAGAGTTTGATTTAGATATTAATACTATATTGTAATAAGTTTAGGTAGCTCTTCAAATGTACTAGAATGTTGAAAAAATATTAGCTAAGCTTTTGGAAGCAACTCGGATGGGCCGTGGAAGTTTCGTGGTAAACAAAACATCTCGCCCCCCCCCCCTTCCCCGAAAAAAAATTTGGGAATGATATTGAATCAGAAAAACCACACAAAAATACATATTTCAAACAGTGACACAAACACAAACTGCGACTCTGTTGGAGCGTGGTGTATAAAAATGGTAGGCCTACAATTGAAAATAATTTTATTATAAAAATTCATGAAAACAAAAATTCATGAAAACCTATAGCCTAAACAACATAAACATCACTTCTTACTTCACACGCACAGTTTTAAAGGCTAAACAATAATTTTCTTAGTATGGGAGGTGGCCCGGCCCTTGCACATTAGCGTAGCCAAAGGGGAGCAGGGGGCCAATTCCCCCTCCCCCCCCCCCAATAATCCATTTTCCGAATTTTGTCGGTACATTTATACCGGCACCCATGGCATCTTGTACCGACAAACTGTCTCAAGAACCAACAAAAATAAGCCAAGAAATGGCACTTTTGAAGTGCAAAAACGTAAAATTTTTCCACTCGCTCGCTCCGCTCGCTCGCATAACGACCAAGATTTTGTTGATGGTGCTTTGCCCATGATTCGTCAATCATTATTATCATAGTAATTAAACAGAGAACCCACTTTTCGAGGCGGGGGATGGCCTGTACAATCACCCCCCCCCCCACTTTTCGAGAAAAGATATAATTTTTTTGTTAATTAATCATTGATAAAATTGCTATATAGTGAGAATTTCTCCTGAAATGCCTTTAAAACGCTTAAGATTGTCCAATTTTAATTCTAAAAAAACTCAAAAGCTATTGGCTCGGTCGCTTCGCTCCCTCGCTTTCACTTTCCCTCAATAATTTGAACATTTCGCCCCGGAAAATTCTGCATATGGCCTCGTTTTTCAAGGTAGTCTCCACTGCATGATAGTATAGTTATAATCGACCATTTTGAAAATGTGTATATTTCCGACTTTTAACCTATATTTATTCAAAACATTGGTTTTAGAATGAAGTATTATACTGGCAGACATGCAGAGACCAGCAATCCCAACTGCCCGAATTAAAGAACAGTGAACACTGTCGTAAATCGGGAAATTGGGAGGAGGGGGATTGAGGGATATATCCCACCACTTTTCGGGAAGGAGGGGGATGTTCTGTACAAATATACCTCCACTTTTCAATAAGTGTTTTTGTGTTTATTCAATTATTACTAACATTTATATATTTTTTTAAATGCTAAAGATATTGTTATCTGAATATCCTGATGTTTCCAGTTTAATATCTCTCATTCATGTTCATTACTAACGTGTTTTCCATTGGTCCAAATGGGCATTCTATCCATATCCCTATTCAGAGCACAGATAACGCAAAATGTAGGCCTAATTAAACATCTTATTATCAACAAAATGTAGAAAACAAACTCAGATATTTTCACATGAGGACATAAGGAGCGCAATCGTTTTCTTTAGCAATTGTCAATTTTTCCACCTTTGATAAGCCTCCCCTGTGATAATGGCCTTTTTTCACATTTTAGATGCACCTGTTCTAATTTAGGTGCCGCTACCGCCTTTTGTGATACTGTTTTTTTTAAATGCCTCCTTTTCCTCTTTACTTTGTGCCCCGAATTTGAAACGACTTAGAGCAACTTACTTTAGGCCTAATTTTTTAAGGCTCGCTAGCTAGTCGCTATATACGCTCGCTCGCCAATTTTTCATATATAATGTTTGGCGGTCTCTTCAGTCTCTGAATTTGAGACATTTCAGAAACATATTTTCCACTTTTATAAGATGTTATTAGACACCATGCATTCTCACAGGTTCTAAAAATTTTCTCGCTCGCTTCGCTCGCTCGTTCATTGATATAGGCCATGAAAACCCAACTGCAAAATCTAATGCTATGATATACAGCAAAAAGATCGAGAAACACATTATGTGAAAGATAATCACAATAAAAGCTATATGCCAATTTTAGGGTAGAGATAGTGGTATTTTTGCACGTTGTACATGTAGGTGTCCCCTTTTCAAGAAATAGCCCTTGATTTTGGGGTGTCCCCAAAAATTTAGGGTAAGTTCGTTGTTCTGGGCGATTATTACGCAACTGAGCATATAAGTACTTTAACCAATATTGGGCAATTATTTTTACCTAAATATTGGGCGGATATTTACCAACAGTATTGGTAACTGAAGGTTGGGAACTTGTTGCTCCGCAGTTGGCCTTGCCACATTTCCATGGTGGGTTAGGTAAATTTCGCTCGGCAACTGATGGTTGGGTAAAAACGTGCCGATAGAAATTTACCATGGATACTTGTAATATTATCACATTCTCAATGCAAGTTGGGTAAATTTCTGTTTGGCAACTAAAGGTTGGTTAAAAATTGCCTATATTATGTGCGCGCGCGGATATGTGTTTTTGTGGATGTAAGTGCGCGCGTGTGTGTGTGAGAGTGTGTGCGTGTTTGTTTGTGTATTAGTGTGTGTGTGTGTGTGGGAGGGAATTGTACTTTACCCAATACCGAGGAAAACCCAAGTACACGAAATTATATTTACCCACTGTTATGTCGTAACTAACACATAACCAAAAGAAACGCTGACCGCAAAATGAAGAAACTAAAATGGAGCCCAACTAAGGTGTGGCTGCTTGCCCAGTTTATTAAATGGTTACTGAAATGCATACAGTATATACTAGGTGTTAAAAATAATATTTGTTAATTTTGGTATTTAATAACACAAAAACTATACACCAGATAATACTGGCATAAGTACAAGTTATAGCTGAAGAGTGGACATTTTTGGTGGAGGTGGTTTGAATACGATATCAATCATTATTTTTTATGTAATTCATGCTTATTTAAAAAGTTAGGGTTCAGATTTTGCTCAATATCCAACCCTCTGTACAAAACTGAAACTACAGAAATCAAATGGTGTGTGTGAGAGTGTGTGCCTTGTCCACACACAATAGCAACAATGGCAGTGCATATCGCCATTGGAGACTGTGGAATGCAAAATTCTCATCTGGGTCTGAGGAAACTGACTGCTTTATTAAATATTCATTAGAAAGTAGCCTGGCCACTACTAGTCTTTATTCACAACCTTTGTAAAAAAAAAGTAAATCAAACTTCGTGCCCTGAAGATTTTTTAAATATTTTTAAGGATTGCAGGTCTCCAATGGCGATATGCACTGGCCATTGTTTATTGCTATTGTGTGTGGACAAGGCACACACTCTCACACACACCATTTGATTTCTGTACAGTTTCAGTTTTGTACAGGGGATGGATAGTATATTATTTTTAACACCTAGTAAAGCACAAACACAAAGAACACATGAGAGCACCTGCAGACATTCCATTCCTAGCTGTCCTGGCAGGTACTTGGTTTTCTGCATATATTAGCATAAAGCTACTTCTGTTGCTAACTAATGTGTATGAATATATTACCGAATACTTCTAGCACCATTCATGATACACAACACCCACATTATTGGTAATTCCCAAGTAACTGCATCGATCAATACAGTTTTTGTATCGATCATAATCATATCGAATTGTTTTACTGTACTTTTTAATGAATTATTGCATTTCTTAGTTTCTGCATGTATACGGGTATAATTTTGTTATGTTCCGACGATTTAAAAAGAATGATCCATCTGATCATCGAATTGTTGATCTATAACATCTATTTTATGCGATTCTTAATCGTAGGATTAAGAAATTGCCACAAGTATCTAACCATGACATTTCAGTTGTTGTATTAGAACACTATATATATCATCAAATACTATGTAGTTGTTAGTTATTTTCCAAGGGTTGAGAGCAAAAAGAGTAAGGCAAAGAGATAGTGTGGACAATCAGTGAGTAACAATTGCTAAATAGATGAGTATTTGAGAATAGGCAAATTGAAATTGTGGATAAGGCAAATGAATGTTTACACGAGTGGGCAAAAGCTGCTATGTAGATCGGACGTTACCCAATAGATAGAGTGTATTCAGAGTTCGGTAAATTGATATTTTGGAAATAATCGTTGAGCAATTGATCGTTGGGCAATGTCATACGGGTAAAACTTGTTGGTAAGTAATTACCCAACTGAAATATAACCAACTGTTGGGTATTAAAGAGTTGGGTAAAATATGATGAGATGACCAACTGATGGACAATTTAATTTTGCCCCACCATATAGTAAACTGATTACCAACATCAGTTGGAAAATTATGACCAACAGTTTGTGTGGACAGTATAGTTACCCAGTTTTGATAAAGTGGGCATTATTTGCCCAACATTTTAAGAGAAGATGTGCTTAATATTTCTCAACACATACGAGTACATGTATCGTGCTGTGTACTCTTCACCACCACAATTCTTTCACACCACAAACATAGATGAATATCCAAAGAAATGATGCAAACACAAATCCTTTTTCATTTCATTTGTTTTATGTTCATAAGATATTGTTGCCAAATGACTTTGCTCCACTAACAATGTTGTCTTATGACATGGTGTGCCATTGAATATCTACTCTCTCGTCTCTCTTAATTAATACAAAAGTGAAACTGTTCACTCGTTAAGGAGTGAATGATAAAAAGAGTAAATTTAGAGTGAATTTGTGTGTTTTCAATGCTTTTTGAGTGACCTCAGTGATCACTCGGGATTCCCGAGTGATCACTGAGGTCACTCAAAAAATAACTTTAAATTCATTTTCTTAACGAGTGAACAGTTTCACTCGTTTTTCAAAAGTTGTTTTTTTCCAGTTTTCGCATCTATTGTAAGACTTAACGTTTTAACAGTGTATCATTTTTTTTTACATAATGCAACATTACGCAATGAGTTGCAGAGATATTCACAGAGCAACTTCCATGAGTCGTTACATTTTCTCTTATTACACGTCCAACATCAAATAAAAAGGTAAATAAATAAACATGCATAATTATGCAACGACCTGGCAAATGTGATAAACTTCAGTCTCAACATATACAGTCAATGTAAAATCACAGTTTTAAAGAGATTACTTGCAAAATTCACCTTTATAACACTGGAGAGAAATGCATTTCTTTGCCCGGATTTGTACACGCGTCTATGGAAAAATAAAGGCTAAACCCGTGATATTTCGAAAGTTCCTTGTGTAATTTACTATCGGTAGATAAATATGGGTGGAAAAAGAATTTAGCACGTTTTACAAGAAGCTTTTTACGTTTTCAGCAGACGATGAATTCAAACTTATCAGGAAACACATTTTTATCAAAGAATATTTGTTCTCAAAACGGTTATTGGAATATTCAGAATACTAATAAATACAAATTACAAATAAAAATGTACCATCATGGGCGCAAATCCACGAAGAATTCTATTCATGTGTGTGTGTGGTGGGGGGGGACTCACAACAATAGGGTGTCCCCCGCACTTGAATAGAATTCCTGCGTGGATTTGCGCCGATGTGTACAATCATTACAGGGATGGATGTGCGTGATTATTACATAACATTAATCGACATATCCCCCTTATTTGTTTTCAACCATAATTTCTTCATTTTGTTTCACGGATTACACGACATATGTTTTTGCAACATCCAGTTTTAACAGGGGACAACATAAGAATAATAATCAATACTTGGGCAATCTGTAGTGAAAATTTGACAGAAATCCGAGTAAGAGTTTAATTCGAACGTTTGTTTATTGCAAGGGCCTACTTTTTATGTTTGGAGTCGTCATTTGTATCGGCTGAGGTACGGTGGTAAAACCCAGGGTACCTATTGCACCTACATGTAGATCAATCCGACACCATAGATCAGATTTATGTAATTCACTTCCAAACTCTATAAAATCTTTCCAAAAATCTGTTTGCATTTAAAGGCGAAGTGAAAACAAGTTTGCTATATTAGAGTACAATACACCACATTAGCTGCAAACGTTATAACTCATTCTAGATTCATATTCTTTGTTCTGATAAAAAGAAATATGCTTTTCCAACTTCATTGAAGTCCCTGTGTGTTACATTTCATTGCCATTTCAATCATGATCAATTCTTGGACGCAAAGACAACTAAGAAGCTTGTACAGGCTCTAGTGACATATCATCTAGACTATTGTAATAGTTTACTCTTTAACATGCCAGATTCCCAACTGAACAGACTGCAATTAACTAATTCAAAACTCCGCTGCGCGATTAATCACCCGCACTAAGAAACAATCCCATATCACACCAGTATTGAAGCAACTATTAGGTGAGCGGCGAGAGGCCAAAAATTTTGAGTTTAATCCCCCCGGCTGGATTATGGCTAAATTATACCTTATTTTAAAGGAAATTTTCTGAATTTTTTGAAATTAAGCATATTATTTGCCGTATCGTGTAGCATCACCATGGAAACCAGCTTTGAATAGACCACGCCCCTTTTTGTACCAAAAATACAAAATTTAACACTATGAAAATTTTACATGTAATTTTATCGTTTGGGTTATTGATGTACCTTTTTGGGGTATTAAACCACGGTATATGTAAAGATGGAAATGTCCTGGACAACCAAGCATGAAAATGAAGAAAATATTTTGCTAATCTTGTTGCCTAGCAACATCATTTTCCCTAGCAACCATTTCATCTCATGCACAAATGGGTGAATTTTCAATTTTTAATGCGATTTTCTTTTTGTAACTATATAAAAATAATACTAAATACCTTTCATTAATACAATATCATTGATTTGATACTTAAGTGATGTCAGAGTTGGCAAATAACCATAGCAACCGTAATGTGTCACGAAGAAATTTGTTATACCACACTAAACCTAACCATACACACCTTAAAAAATGTAGTTTTTATGGCATAATTACTTACATGTAGGACCGATCTCTATCAGTCAATTAATTATTTGTGGGTTGAGAAAAAGCACATTATCATACTGAAAATGACGAAATATGCATTAATCTTTAAACCTTACATAATCCATCACAATCTGAAGTATTATTAAGTCTCCATGCAGACAATTTGGTTGCCTAGCAAAAAAATTTTGCTTAGCAACCACACCTTTTATGGTATTTTGCGTTATACCCCTAGAGATAACTGGCTTTAATTGGATTTTTCATTTTTTTTTCCTGGATAAGGTCTGAAAGTCTTTTCTTATGTAAAATTTTGTGCTGAATCCGATGAAAGCACTCTAATTGGCCCCATTCATGACTGTTATAGAGTTTTGGGCCATTTTGGGGCAAAAACCGCAATTTTATTATTTTTGGTAAAAAGCAGATTTGGGGGTCAAAATTGTATAAAAGTAAGGTCAAACAGACATAATATATGTAAAACAGGATGCTGATTACAATGAAAATAATCTTATGAACCTAATTTTTGGTAAAAAAATATCAAATTTTATCATTTTTGGTCAAAAATAAGAATTTTAGCTGTAATTCAGTATTGGTTCCAAAATTTTGACAAGACTTCGCAGCTTAGAAACTTGTATAGATATCTAGCAAACACGATTCCTGTTCTCCAGTTTTTGTTTTTGGTTGATATTTTAGGGCTAAAAAATTCAATTTTAGTCATTTTTGGTTAAAAATAATGTTAAGGGTGTAGTACTGTATTTCTCATGATGGTGGCTAGGTTTATGCGATGCCAGTCCTATAAAATAAGCGTGGTGAGTACCCAAAGTAGTAAACTAGTCATGATATTTTGATTTGGGGGCATTTTCGGGGCTAAAAATGAACTTTTTATCATGCTGGTAAAAAAAAAAGATATTTTGAGTTGAAACTGTTCTTAAGAAGGGTGCGAAATGCATGACTGATGCAAAGGAAGATACAAATGACCCCCAAAAATCATTTTCTAAAAACAACGTTAGGCAATTTGGTCAAAATTGCAATTTTGTAAACAGGAAAATTCATGATCGAACTGATTAGATTTCGGTGTCCAAAGGTCAAATGTCTAAGCTCATGAGGCCCATACTTGGTCTCTTTATTGGGATAACTTAAGAACGGCTTATCGGATTTTGGTGTAACTTGGATAAAGTATGCATTATAACCCATCAATGAACCGAAGAGATTTCAGAGTTGAACGGTTAAAGATCACTGGTAGCGATGCCTATTACATTTCAGGTATGGGCTCGTTTCCCCTATAACTTAAGAACAGCTGCTCAGATGTTGTTCTATTTTGGGTCAAGTATGAGGCACGAACGACTTATATATGTCTGATCTGGTATCATCACCATGGTGAGTTTAGAATTTTTTATCAGATTGAGTACATGCATGCATGAGGCTTTTTAATTCAAATTAAATCGGATGGAAGTGCGGACTGCGGAGGCATACCCATCGGTAACAGACGGACAACCTGAAAACATGATAAATCCACGACAAATTTTTGACTTACTGACGTAAATCTGGGAGATAGGGAGATTATTCCACCAAACATTTCCGGGGAAGGGGGTGGGGTGGCCCATACGAATATCCCCCACTTTTCACGAAAAAGTATTTTGTTATCAATAAATCATTGATAAAATTGTTAATGTACCTAGAATTTCTTCTCAAATGTCGTTTAAATGCTCAAACTTGCCCAATTCTAGATCTAAACAACGTAAAGATCTGGCTCAGTCGCTTCGCTTCCTCATTTGCATTTTCTCTCAATTTTACGTGTATTTTGGCCACGAAAAATTCCTTCATATTGGGACAAAGACAAAGGCAAAGACAAAGACAAAGACAAAGCGATATATTTGCCACCCCACCACAATAGTTTCTTTGGGTTGGCGACTGCCTCCTGCGCTCCCCTGCCCCTGAAAATGCTGAAGACATTATCTTTCTGATTTTATCAATATCTCCCATTCACGTTTATTACTAACGTCGTTTTTGAGACTGTGTTAAGAATAATATCAGAACCATACCCCCTTGTATAAAATGTTATTGTACATCATGCAGTCTTGCAGATACTAAACATTATCTCGCCCGCTTTGCTCGCTTGTACATAGATAAAGGTCATGAAAACCTATGGCAAAGTTTCATGTCTTACTGTATATTATTTTTATATTGCAGCAAAAGATCAAGAAACACAATTCCTATAGGCCAAAAATCTAATCAAATAAAGGGCATACCCCAATATTTTGCATGTTGTAGGTGTCCCCTTTCAAGATATAGCCCTTGATTTGGGGGTCCCCAAAATTGGAAATTTCAGCTAAAATATTGCGATCACCCCACTCCGACGACCAGATTTACACTCGTGACTTGACTAGGTCATCGACTTCTCAATGTTGAATATTAGGTACATTTATGTGTGTTATATGAGTCACTACCTCAATGAATTGAACACCCTGACATGTGACACGCACCCATATACTGAATATTTAGCAAAATGTGGCTGTGAAATTAGCAAGTTCAACACGTTCATTCACAAGTTAGAGGCATTAAAAAGTCACAAGATTATTTAAACAAGGTGGTTCGCGAACGAGTCTCGCCTGAATTCGCGATCAATAAAACATGCAATATGACCTTTTCACCCCTAGATGACCTTTGACCTCACCATCTTCATCAACACATGTGTCATTACTGAAGGATCATTTGTACCAAATGTGAACACAATTGATGCACAAAAAGGAAATGAGCGAAAATTAAACAAACATTTTTGTAAAGAAAAATGATGCACATGACCTCATATCATTTGACCTTTTGACCCCTAGATGACCTTCGACCTCATCATCCTCATCAACACACATGCGCTACACCCAAGGATCATTTGTACCAAAATGTGAACATAATTGTAGCAGGAATAAAGAAATGAGAGCAAGTTGAACAAAAACTTTAACATTTTCATAACAGACCAACAGACTAACAGACAAACATACCAAAAGACCAACAGGAAAAGTGATTACCAGGTCTCTGCCGAACTTCGTT
>JZLH01S0610803.1:1732-23426 GCA_001188425.1 Eucidaris tribuloides
AGTCAGAAACCTAGATTCCCCTTGATACAAAATGCAACTTGAGCAACAGTTCAATTTCAAATGATTGTTTATATTTCAAAAACTTTACAATGCTTGTTAATTTGAATCATATTTGTTGAAAACTAATAGTTTTGTTGATTTACAAGGGGCATCATTGTTTCACAACTTTGTCTTTATTCAAGCTGCTATCTTCTGGTAATCCCTTCTTAACACTGTTATGTCTATCAAATTGCCCCCTAACATTTCTTATGTATAGCCCTAGTGTGGTTATAAATTACTTTCATGATTATGATTGGAATTCCTACATGTATATGTCAATGTAATAGTTGTATGTTCAATCCAACCCATTATATTGCAGTGAATTGAAATAAAATGAATAAAATATTGTCAAATGAATAAAATAAATATAGGCCTATATCAGGGCCTTTTACAGTAATAGGCCCATTCGGAAAAAGTGATCTAACATGAAATTTTAAAAGAAATGTCCACTCAAAAATTTTTGAAATTAGTGTAGGAGGGATAGCCTAATAGGCTATGCTAATTATTTGTACCAAAGAGTTTTATATTATAGGGCCTATACTTTCCACTTTCCACTGAACGTATGGAAAATGGAGACGGACAATCCCATACCACTGCTGTATGTACTGTTTCAGATTTTCACACCACAGCTAACCCAAAATAAATTAAATTGTTTGAATTGGTGTAGGAGAGATTTCTGCATTGAGTGAACGTATGTAACATGGAGACAGACACTATTTGTCTGTCTATGTCACATACATTCGGTGGAAAGTTGAAAGTATGGGCCCTATAATATAAAACACCTGTTGGTACAAATAATTAGCATAGACTATCTCTCCTACACTTATTTCATTTATTGTAAACATTTCTTTTGAAATATAATGTAAGATCTTTTTTTTTTTTCAAACTGGGCTGGTTACCGTAGAAGACCCCTTTAACCAAGTGACTCAAACACATATCCATTGCATTGTGTCCCAACAGCTCCCGAACCCGTCGTTGATGAGAGTGGCTTGCTGCGCTGTGAATTCTGTGGAAAGATGGACTCGCCACGCAAGTTCAAGCGGTCCAAGCGCTTCTGCTCCATGGCGTGTGCCAAGCGGTACAACGTGGGCTGCTCCAAGCGACTGGGCCTGTTCTCACCACGACAGGAGAAACCTGAGAAGACCAAGCACAAATTGAAGCTACAGCTGAAGGCCAGACCACTGAAGGGGCAACGGGGCAAGCATGGACGCCTTAGCTTTAACGTCTCACAGCCTTGGGTAAATTTCAGCATCTGCAACTTTAAAAGACATATAACTTTTATAATATTTCTCCACATAGTTGCAACTCGTAACTCTAAACATGTCAAGCCTGTTTGAACAATATCACATAGATCAACTTTTGGAGTTCAGTGTCAACTTCAACAGCTATAACAAAGTGTTGTGTACAAAAGTTGTGGATAAAGGTATTCCCTTCCTGACATTGTAATATTTATTTTTAATATTATCAAGATTTCTATGTATTTGTGGATATCTATTTTTTCAAAATAAATTACTTCCCTAAATTTATTCTAACTTCAGACATCTTAATAGTAAAATAAAAATTACTCTAGAAAAAAAGGTATAGTCTTATCTACAACTTCTGTACACAACACTTCTCCAACATGCTTGTGAAAAAACTAAGGCTGTTGACACTGCACTTCAAAATTGACTTGATGTGGCACTGTTTTAAAACATGCAACATGATAAGAGTTAAGTTATTCAACAAAATGGTGAATATGTGTAATGGCGTGACATATGGCCTTGTATGATATTTCAGTAATAATTATTGTGATTAATATGATGATGAAAAATACAAAATATGTCTTAATGTACAGTACAAAATGTAAAGAAAGTTACACATGTGTTAGCTTTGCACAATATTATAATTATTTTCATTAACCCATTGAAGAATAGAGATGAGATGTCTGGTCTCAAGGTTTATGGGAAATGCATGTTAAAGCAAAATGAAACCATCGTACCCTAAACTCTCCTGACTTTGTGCACTTCTTTCTTTCTTTTTTTTTCTCCTAGAACAAGGTGCCCCAGTTACAGATGATGGAACAGCCCCCAGACACCAGTAGCAGCAGCTCCAGCACCGCACCATCGGAAGAGAACCCCTCGTCCCCCTCCCCCAACGTCCTCCTCCCCTCCCCGGGACGCAGCGACAGCTTCCAGTACTCGGACGAAAGCGACGATCTCCCGCCGGGTCTCGCCCGCAACCCGGGGGTGTGGAATGTGGAGCACGTCGTCGCGTTCATCCGCTCGTTGCCGGGCTGCGCCGACTACGCGGACCAGTTCCGCTCGCAGGAGATCGACGGTCAGGCCCTGATGTTGCTGAAGGAGGACCACCTCATGACGGCCATGAATATGAAACTGGGACCGGCGCTGAAAATCATCAATAGGATAGGCACGCTGAAGGACAAGTGAGAGAGCGTGTTGGGCCTTGACCTTTGACCCTTTGTGTCACAGATACTCCTTGTCTCCTGCTGTAGATGGGAGATCTCCTTCTGTGAGGCGATTTGTCCAAAATCTCCCAATCTCTTGCTTGAGTTTGATTTTTTTTCCCGCTCACGCTGAAGATGCAGTTCCTCCCACTTGGGAATCAATCTGTTGGATACAATGCTCCCATAATAAAGGTAGATTACACCAGGAAACATCTAGAGCCCCTTAGCTGGACGTTGGCGGGAAGGGACTTCACGTTTTGCCCATACTTCTGATTACTGTAAAACCAGAAATTTTCGCGAGCATTTACATGTAACTTTCGCGAATTTCGCGAGGAGTCTAGATTCGCGAAAATAAAATGCACGTGAAAGTTTATGCATACACAACTGTTTTGAATGCCAGTACAAGACCGTGTACTAGACAAGTCACATAAATCAAGCAAGATACACAACAAGTAATGAGTATTAGTGGCAGTGCACTGTCACTTACGAAGGTCGCAATGCTGATGAAATGGTGTTTCTGAGGCATAAAAACAAATATATTCTGTATATTGTTGTGATCATTTATTAAATAAAACACCCAAATGCTTCTTCCTAGCAACTTTGCTATATTTTATTTTTCCAAGGTCAGTGATTCGCGAAAGTTTCATGCACGCGAAATGGTTGTTGGCTCCTAATCGCGAAAGTTTCATGTCGCGAAAATATAGTGTTTTACAGTATGTTCCTAGTCTTCCGTTTAGAAGGTGGTTTAGGAAACATAATCTCCCCTGTAGGAGCTGCTAAGGGTTGACGTCTATCACGTAGAAACTAGACCAACACTTCCAGTGTAGTTGCGACCTTGACTAAAACACGATACCCAATCAGGGTCCGTACGGGTCAGGGAATTTCTGGAAAGTCAGGGAATTTTAAAAATACTTTTTTCCAGAAGCAAAAAGTCAGGGAATTTATCAAAAAAGTTTTCTGGAAAATCATTTATTCAAGATATTTTCAAGATTTCTGTTGATTGGGGGCTTGCTAGTATTGCAATGATATATTTTTACATGCTTTAAAAATAAGAAAATGGTCATGGAAATTTACAGTTTTCTGTAATGGAAAGTTAGGGAACTTTGAAAATGACAAATTTTACACATGATTCCACTGTCCAGGATTCCGGCACTGAACGAATTTCACGTGGATGTGGATAAATGGTCACGGCTAATGGAAAAGAGCTGGAACAGGGAAGTATGGACAAGGGTCAACTATAAACAAGGGGAAAAGTATGGATGAAGGGAGGAGTAAGTTTTATGCTGAAGGGGCCGGAGGCGTTATGTTTTCGGGTTGTCCGCCTGTCCGTTCATTCGTACACCCTGATCTTGACATCGCAATATGTGAAGAATGCCTGGGTGGACTTGGATCATACTTAGCCCAGGCACTCACCATGATGTGTTGATGAACTGAGTAGATTTTCAATAAAATCTGCTGAAGGTCAATTAACTTTGTATAAATTTGCATATTTTGTGGATAATCAAAGCCAGGGGCATCAAATGGTGATGTGACTTGGCAGGATGGTTAGTAATGGGCTGCAAACATTTCTGCCAAGTGAGCAAGGTTAAAGGTCAAAGGTCAAGGGTTTGTAAACTTGATATCTATTGGCATATTCAGGGCATAATATAGTTATGAATGGCTGCTTGTGATTTGGTAAAAAGAGAAGCTAAATGATAAACTTGTAGGGAAATGTTTTTGCAAATTTATAGAGGTCAAAGGTCAAACAATTTTAGTAAATTGGTGCATTTAATTTTTTAATCAAAGTGTCCCAATTTTAGCCCTTATGGTGAATTATATGGCATAAGACGAACCCTACCAGCCATTTTCCTTGATGATGTATTGCTTTGTGAGCTTGAAATTACTTTGTGCATTTCAGTTTTGTCCATGAGATACATACAATCATGTACAATTTAGTGAACTGCAAAGTCATAGGCATTAATTGCTGAAGACAGAATTGGGGAGGATGGTGGAGGCATACCAGTCAAACTAGCAGCAGCCAGGGGGCAGGCCTACCCATGAAGGATTTACATAACATACAAGGACACAACTGTCATTGTTTGTATGTTGGAGTGTAGCATTAGTATTGAGATGTGAGCGTGATGTGACAATATACATGTACTTTCACAATATGTCAGTTTGTGCTCAATGTGAGTGTAGTCTGTTTGTCTGTCTTAATGTTATGGCAAGTGATAAAGAAAGAGCTTGTTCTGTTTTACATAAACACAACAAAAAAAGGAACTACCCCCTTTTTCATGATACCATAACTTTTTAAAGAAACGATTTTGAGCAAAATAATTTGGCAGGGGTGTTTCTGCACTAATTGACTAACTTCTGTGGGAAAATGTGGTTGATCTGTCAAGTCATGCATGAGTGAGCACATATTAAAATCAAAAAGTCACTATTCAAAAGTCACAAGGGTCATTTTGGGGGATTTGTGATACAAGATTTTGACAAATTCTGTTTTTGGTGAATGATTTAGTGCTATTTATGTTATTTATCTATTGTTTGACCCCCTTACACCTCTTTTGACACTTTTCGCATGTTTTACGTTTCAGTGAGCTCAATCTAACAATTGCCACCTTTCCTGAATTTTTAAACTGTAAAATCCATTAAGTTTATTGAAAAAAATGAAATCCTTTATTTTTCAGCAAATTGTATCTTAACATGTTGTATGAACATAAGAGGTTGTAACCATGTCATGGTTGAGTGAGTACACTCTTTAAATAAAGCAAAACATACCATTGCTTACCTTTATTTTGGCATAAGAGATGACTCCTGTGACTTTTGAAAAGTGGCCTTTTTGCCTTTAATGCATGCTCACTCATGTGTGGCTTGACGGATCAATCACATTTTCACACAGAGGTTAGTCAATGAGTGTAGAAATACTCGTGCCAAATTATATTGCGAAAACTCATTTTGTTAAAGAGTTATGGTAGTTTGAAAAAGGGGGTAGTTATTTTTTTGTTGTGTTTAGTTTGAATCAAATTGTTCAATCCATTATGCTTAAAGCCAGTTTCATTGATCATAGGAAGAGAAGAATAGTTTGGTTTTCAATACAGTGGATGGATCAAACCTACAAGTTACATGTAGATATATGTGTATGTATGGTTTTATGGGAAAAGATGTGTACATTTTCTGACAGCTCACATGAATGATATGGGCACACAAAAATGTTAGTAGCAGCTGATGCAGTTGGGGTAGTGATTATGAAATGTTAAGTATTGGGGTAAGATTTGTATGTATATGTGTATGGTTGGAATAGAGAAAAGATACATGTATTAGTCTGTATACAACAAACAAGACTGTTGTGAAATAGTTCAAACATGCAGCAGAGTGAATTTTTAGGTTGAATTATCACTCAAAAGTACTTTCATAAACCAGGATGATTGGTAAAGCTCAAGTATAGTTTTGGTCGAAAAATGTAATTTTTCATCCATCTTTCACAAAATATTCTCTTGTCCAGAGTCAGACATCAGAAAACAACATCAAACCTACTTGAAATTATTTATTGTGACAAATTACGATTATTTCTAAAAAATGGAATCATTTTCTATTTTCAAAGCATCTGTCCAGAGTAAAATAATCACTACAAATTTGCTTTTCATTCCAAATCGGCAACATAGCTGGAAATAGTCTATTACATATAAAGGTAATGCCGCGCTATTGAATTGTGTCAAACATTAGCGTAATTAATTAATTATTTATTGGGGAAATTTTTAAGATCTTATTTTTCTTGTGAAATTTAAGATTAAAAATAATTTTTGATTGAATAAATTTCACTTTTAAACGACATACAAAAGAAAAACACGTCCGAACGATATGCTTCTCAATTAGTTCAATACATCACCCACCAACAAAGTGGAACAACCCAAAGCCTCATCAGAACAACAGTTGTTGCCAATTTGATAAGTTTAATGAATATTCTAGTTAAATGTCATTTAAATATTCATAACAAAATAAATATTCATTATGACATTGTAGCACCCTTTCATTGAATAGCTGATAGTTTTCTCTACTTTAGCATATTCATTAGATGGGGTAAATACAGCCACATCCCAAGATAAAAAGGCAAACCACAAATATGTGATCTTAGTATTGAATGGGTTAAAATGCCAGAGAAATTCCAGCTCTATGGACATTGTGTGTATTGTGTAGTGCATATTTGTGCCTTTGGCACTCTAAATGTTTTAATAGAACAGATAGGTCTATTTAAAAAGCACAATAAAAAAAAAAAATCATTTTCACCACTTACCAAAACTATACTTGAGCTTGAAGTATGATTTGTAGTAACAAATTGATCACAGCATTACATGATGTGTATGTATAGAAGACATGTATTCTACTTGAGTTGGCAGATTTAATTACTCATTTAAGTCATTGATTTGAATTCTAAAAAAAATAAATGAAAAATACATAAGGAATTGGTCATGTGCGAAAATGGTAGGAAAAAAATCATGGAAAAATTGAGAATAAAAAAATTAGATGCTTTGAGGTACTGGATTGGTTTCAGCTTTATCAAATCCTCTGCTTTTTTACATTTGGGGAAGGGGATTTGTTTGAGTTGTTCATTGAAAAAATATATATATGTAAAAAGGGATTTAAATTTGAAAAGAAAAAATCTGATTAAAAAAAATGAAATAAGACAAATCGCCACCCCTGTAGTACTTTGGCAAATGTTATAATGTGATCATCAATCATGATGTAATCATGTAATTCATGTAATCCCTGGGATGAAAGGGGCCTTTTATCTCAATTTTTGGTGAAAATTGTGCTTTTAAAATTGTGCTAACCTTGTAGCTAGGGAGCCGGATTTTATTTTGTCCAAATCGAAGCAGACTTTTGTCAGTCTCTGGATTGAAAACAAAGCAACTGTACAATTTCCATGTCACTTGCAAATCAGAGGGACGCCTAGAAATCATTTGATCATTATTTATTTGTTCTGCCATGTCTAACTTATTTATTCAATTGACATTAACTTATAAATTTTACATACTGTACCTTTACCCTTTGTGTCATATTTCTGTATATTTTTCTTCAGATTTCTCAGCTTTGATTTATATTTTCATCATCTCCATCTTCCTATTGTTTTTGTCATTTCATCCATGTATTCATGTTATGCAGGTATCTGTTTTCCCTAGGTTGCCAGTGATCACATCAATATTCCATTCTTTACTAAATGTATCATGGCACATGCCTGTCAATTTTTTTTTTCATTTTAATTTCTTTATTTGTTTCATGTTTTCTTTTTCAAGTCTGCCATATGAAATGAGTTTGTACAACTTTGCCAAAGACATTGCTAAACTTGTTTATAAAAAAAATATATGGATTATCTTTAAATGAAGATTACTGACATAAATTGAAATGTGCAAAACCTGATACAGAGCGAGCCGTCTGGGCGGATATTATTCGTACTTGGCCTAGGCGTGCACCATGAGGTGTAGTTAACTGATTAAGTCTTAGGTGAAAGTTGTCCTGGGGTCAACGGTCAATTGATTTCACTTAGATGGACTTGTTTACTAACATTTTCAAATTTTATGCAGACTTTTGAATACAAATGTAAAACCAAATTCCTCCCTCCCTCCATATGTTGTGGTCGTATTATATGGTATGTTTGTACAAGCATCTATTTTACACTCTCAGTTTATACATTATTTGTAAACATGAAAGACCATTTATTATCATTAATTTCATGACAAGTACATTGTGATGTTATATATTAATAATTGTCAATGAAAGACTAGCAGTTTATACAAATATTACCATCATGGTATGTTTCATAATCAAGATTTCACCACTTCGTACAGACAACTTACATGTATCATCAGATTATATCTCCCAAGTATAGTTTTGGTCAATCTGATGACTTTTTCGTCAATTATTCACAAAATATTCTACTGTCACCCCAGACATCAAAAAGCAACATCAAACCACTGAAAATTTCCTATAGTGACAAATTGTGATGTGTAAATTTCAAAGCAAGCAATCTTCAGTGCATTGATAGATCTTATAGGTCTATCTATCAACAAAATTGCAAAGAATTTCATTATTTACAAATTACATGTACTTAAGTTCCATTTACCAAAATTATACTTGGACTTTAACTCTTAAAGGTTAGTGACATGATTGGGCACACTTGAAAATGCCTCAAGGACCAAATCAATTGAAATAAGTTACGTGCCATCGAGTCGTTCTCGACTCCTGGTGACCCCATGGACAAATTTCTCCTTATTATTCTATCCTGTGTAAGCATGCCCAGTTCCCACAACGATTTTCCAGTTTCTTCAATAATTCGTTCTAACCATCTATTCCTTTGTCTTCCTCTTCTCCTTCTGCCTTGTACTTTTCCGAGCATGATGTCCTGCTCCATACCCTTTGATCTGATAATGTGTCCAAAGTAGCTTGGTCTCTGTTTAACAACCATAGCCTCAAGGGAATAGTTAAAATATGTACCAACTATACACCAGCTGGAGTAGATCTGTCAGCTGGAAGGATTTGTCTCTAATTCTAATTCTATCAAGCCCAATAGATATAGAAGCCATATAGAGCTACAAAACATGTTTGCCTGCCACGAGGGATATTTACATTAGCTATTTTATAATGAGTCAACGTTTGACTACAAGATTTTCACAGCAGAATCCTTGTATAGTTTACTTGATTCTAGCATAGTTTCAGTCCGAGTCATTTACCTTGCCGAAGTCGCAGATCTGCACCAAATAACACACGTAAAGTCCATAGAGGTTTAAATTGTCCGGCACATTAAGATTTAAGAAAAGTTACCGTTCCACAGTTTTCAATCTCTGAATGCCTACTTTTTCATGAGCAGTTATGTATTATATTAAATGTTGCCATCTTCTCACACATGGCTAGCTGATGAAGTGATACAGTGCACTCTCATTATAAAGAAGTCCTTGGGACCCATGAAATTTGTTCTTTATAACGAAATTTCTTTATATCAGGGTTGCAAAAACAGTACAATACAAAGGAAATCCAAGATATGGGACCAGAGATTTTACTTCTTTATAATGAAATTTTGTTATATCAGTGTTCTTTATAACGAGATGCACTGTAATTAAGTCATTTGTTTGTGCTGTAGTGTTGTTTATTTTTATTCATTGTCATTTATTTTATTTATTCATTGCTTATTCTTTTGTATTTGTTTTATTTTTTTCTTGTTTGTTTATTTATTCATTCACACATATATCCGTTCATTTATTTTTTGGTAGGGGTATAGTTTAACATCAAATTCTGTTCTGTGGTCATGTGAAATATATATTATTTTGTTGTATTCGTTGGTGTGGTAATGTTACATGACATACCCCCAGAAACAACTTTGTTGTGTTTTACTTCAAATATAATACAGGCATCTGAATAAGTATGTGTATGTGCAAACATTTTCATATTCTGTCAACAGCGTGCCATTAAATGTACATCATTTTTACCACTCCTTGGCCCGCAGTTGCTGTCAAGCATGAACCATGCAATACGCATGCCTAATTTACCATCCCAAACATTCCATAAGTCACGATGCATATACCGTGTACCACGAATTACTCAAACTTTTCAATCTTCATTTTCCATGAGACATATTGTGAAACTTATACCACGATTATCAGGCTTTAGCTGTGAATAGCTTTCTTTTTAATATTTATTGTCTTTTATTCGTTGTTGCTTTACTATTATACGTTCTTAGCAGACTGAAATAATATATTTATGTCATACATTTTTTTTCAAGACATTTCAGAGAGAAGATAATATGTGTATAAATAACGTAACATCGATGTCCCCCCCCCCAAAAAAAAAGGAGGAACGCATTCTTAAATATTTTTTTTAAATGCTGCATTTGTGAATAATGAATGGTGTCAGATAGTTCTTTTTGTAGTAGAGTAACTATAGTTTAAATGTTCCAAGGGTGTGGGCCTAGAGGCTTATTCCCTTCATTCCCAAGCATAGGTCATTGTGACATGTCAAAAGTGTTTGTTCCATATATTTAGCCTTTTACAAGTCGTTGATAACACTGCATACCATTTGAGGTCAACACTGTGTTATGGATTTTTGTGATTAACAAAATGTACAATTTTCTCATTCTTCCCTACCCCTATAAAACTAGAGCAAACGTGATGACATCATACTGGTTCTGAGATACGTGTAGACAATAGCCAATCCATAACTCGTGCAACTGCAGCTCTCCTATTGGTAGAAACAACCAGCTGCAACGCACTGTACCTGGTTCTGCCATTGTCCACACATATTTCTGAAACATTAGCTGTATCCTCACCGTTATGTTTATTTCTTAGCAGCAACTGTACTTGTATATATTCCTTTCTAAGCACTTTTCTGCCATAAAATGGCAGAAGTTTGATGGATCACATAAATAAAACGTTTTGTAAATGTTTTATGCATATATGTGTATACACATTGGACTTTATTTTGTATCAATTTGATTTGTGACCCATGTACAGTGGAGAATCTTATGGGATACCTACCCAGCATGCATCAATATCATCAGTCAGTTCCTTATACATGCAATACAGTACACTCTTGTGATAAAGAACACTGAAAAAGCCAAATCTTGTTTAAAAAGTAATTTTTGTGGTCCAAGTGTCCAAATTTCTTTGTTTTTTATTGTTTTGCAGACGTGATATAACAATATTTCAATCTGACAAGATTTTTTTTTTTTCCATTCCTGAGCAGTTTATTTACCGAGAATCTACTGAACTACTAAACTATCCTTACTTTTAATCTTTTGTAATTTCCATACCTCATAATTGACTTCATCTCAGAAACTATCCAGTGTCAGAGCTGGGTAAAATGGTTACAGCCCGACAGACCGAAGGTCCAAATACTCTGAAGCATTTGCATTTCCGAAGAGCTACTTGAAATTCATGTGTGTGGGTATGTGGGTGTCTCTGTGTGTGTGTGTGTGTGTGTGTGTGTGTGTGTGTGTGTGTGTGTGTGTGTGTGTGTGTGTGTGTGTGTGTGTGTGTGTGTGTGTGTGTGTGTGTGTGTGTGTGTGTGTGTGTGTGTGTGTGTGTGTGTGTGTGTGTGTGTGTGTGTGTGTGTGTGTGTGTGTGTGTGTGTGTGTGTGTGTGTGTGTGTGTGTGTGTGTGTGTGTGTGTGTGTGTGTAAGTGGTGTTTGTGTTGTGTGTGTGCTGTGGTGGTGTGTGGTGATGTGTGTGCTGTCTCTGTCTGTCTGTCTGTGTTTCATTCAATAGAACAGACCTTTATAGTTGTCATAGTTGTTCGTGAATGTGAAATATTCCCAGAAAAGACTTTTTTCCCTTTGTAAACTTTTTTTGGGAGTGGGGGGATTGTTTAAGTCTTTTCCCTACTTAAACGTCCCTGGGTATGTAGGAATATTGTGGATCTTCGTGATGTTATCACTAGGCGTCAAATGACTGTGGGCGGGGGTGGATGGGTTTTGGCAAAATAAAACATTTTAGCTGCAATGGGACCACATATGTAGCTTGTCACGATTGGAGATGAAATGCTGTAATAGCGGGAAATGTAACGAGTCATTAGGAGAAGGGCAAGTCTTTCTGACCCCCTCCCCCTTTTCCCCTCTATCACTCAACTTCTTGATGACCGGGGGTACGCGCCTCCATCGATTTTTTTTTTCTCGGGTGTGTAATTTTTCCCCTATTTTGTTGGCATTTTATATAGATTTTGTATCTGCGAACCTGTTCAAAAGGTAAACGTGATGGAAATGATTATTCAAATTTTGTTGATGGGGGAAGATATTTCAAATATACATTTTCCATAACGAGAGGGATAAACTTTCCTGATTATTTTTTCTCTATCATTCCACTTGTTGAAATTAATTTTCGCCGATACATCATTTTCAGGCATGGCGGCGATCCAGAGGGACGGGGGATGAGTTCCCCCTCAATTTTTTTTCTCCGGAGAGGGACTTTTTTTATATATATTTTGTTAGCACTTTTTTAATAGATTTTGTATCTGCGAACCCGTTCAAAGGGTAAACATGACGGAAGTAATTATAAGATTTTGGTGAGTGGGGAGGTATTTCAAATATACGTTTTCCACTTTTTAACAATGACGATACAGTGCACTCTCGTTATAAAGAACACTGATATATCAAACTTTCATTATAAAGAAATAAAATCTCTGGTCCCTATTGTTTTTGCAACACTGATATAAAGAAATTTCGTCCCGAGGACTTCTTTATTATGAGAGTGCATTGTATTTTATGACGCACACTTGTTTTTCGTCCCCAAGGGTATCATTATTTCGCCTTTGGTGGATGTTAAAGAGGAAGATATATTTTCAGGCTTGCACTACGACTAGTCGACTGGCGTGCCGGTGCAAAGATCGTCCACAAAGCAAAGACAGATATTACAATGAAAGGTCAAGTTCGACGTGACATACCCTGGCCGAATTGTTGTGGAATAATATTAACTGGGTTACGTGCGCTACGACGGGCCTCTACCAACAAACGTCAACTTCTCTGAAATTCTGAATTATATTTGGAAAGGGGAGGCTTAATCGTTCGAGAATTCAAATAGAAATAGAAATTGAATTGTATTCAGTGTTATGGTTGCGCTGTTGGTATAGTCATCCGTATGCTTCCAAGCTGCAGCAAACAGTATGCTTCTGCTATAATGTTAAAGTGGATTTTTGCAGTGAGTGTGGAACACGGTTGATGCGGCTGGTGCAGTGATCAGTTTTCCGGAATCTCAGGTACGTTAATCGTTAATCCCATGCGGATGTATGTCTGCAATTTGTAAACTACTTTTCCATTCGTTAATTCTGTGTATTATAGACTTACCGAATATAAAATGTAGTCTATAGCTTTGAATATAATTGCAACAGGCATGGACGCAGATGTATGCCAGTCCTGTAATAAATAGTGTAAAAGTTCACACTTCACTAAAAGGAGAATAATGAAGAAATAAAACCACAGACACTTTGAGACCAATAGATATGCTGAAGTTTACCACAATTGCCTATGTATAATGCAGATAGACAGATAGCTAGCTAGATAGATAGATAGATAGATAGATAGATAGATAGATAGATAGATAGATAGATAGATAGATAGATAGATAGATAGATAGATAGATGGATGGATAGATAGACAGATAGATAAATAGGCAGATAGATAGACAGGAAGGTAGATAGATGGATAGATAGATAGATGGATTGATAGATAGGCAGATAGATAGACAGGTAGGTTGGTTGGTTGGTTTGGTTGGTTGGTTGGTTGGTTGGTTGGTTGGTTGGTTGGTTGGTTGGTTGGTTGGTTGGTTGGCTGGTTGGCTGGTTGGCTGGTTGGTTGGTTGATTGGTTGGTTGGCTGGCTGGCTGGTTGGTTGGCTGGTTGATTGATTGATTTGTTGAGCTGTCGATTTGTTGATTCATACATACATACATTCAGCTATTCATTCATTCATTCATACATTCAATCATTCATTCATTCTTTCTTTCTTTCATTCGTTCAGTGATTCATTCATTCATTGAATATTTCTCATAATATTCCGTGTGTACAGTTACATTTTCCGCAGTATGGCTCAACGAGTCGCACTGATTACCGGTTCTACAAGTGGAATAGGCCTCGGTATTGCACGGGCACTGGCAAGTAAGGGTCATTCCATTCTACTGACAGGGTTGGGCAGCGAGGAGCTCGTACGCCAGCGACAAGACGAGATAAAGAAGTAAGCCAGATATTTAAATGACAACTTGGGAGATTCAGGATAGCATTGTTTTAATCATGTCGCTAACCTAGAACAAAGTGCCATTAATAAGAGCAAAGACATTATTTTATTTGTAAAAATATTGATTTACAAAAGTGAGCATAATAAAGGAAGTCCACGAATTTTTTTCGAGGTATAAAAGTAGCGAATTCCGTTAACACTTCAAGAATTGACCTCAGTAATTCGAAAACATAAAGACTTAGATTAGCACCTCAAAATAATTGCTTCTTACCGCGACTGATTTCTATCATACTACTTTCCATTACATCTTCAATAACTTATTTGTTAAAAATTCGTTAGGCTTGAAAATTACGTTGACAGATGCCGCCCCGTCCGAAAAAAGGAGGGATATAGATATTTATTTGTTCTAGTTTGGTTGGTTTGCTTGAGTCTATTAAACATTTTTGAGAGCAAGTTTACTTCGTTTTTATTTTCAGTTATTTTCCATTTTGACATTGGCGCGAGTTTTCGAGAAAAAACGTACAACATGCGTCGAAGCACGAAAAGAGGAAAAGGGCGAATAAGATCCATTGTAAATATTCGTCTTCATGTTCGTATTACAAACAACGGAGAACTGTTTAAGATTAAGATATGTTGTGGATTTTGTGTTTTCGTTCTGTTCTTTAATCAAAATATCCTTTCATTTCTGTGTCGCTTTTGTTGGCTTGGTTTGTAATGTTTTGTTTTGTAACTTTTATTTGGATTTGTTTAGTTTTTGTTCTTTTTTATTTATTTTGCTTTGTTTCGTTTTATTTTCTGGTCTGACGGCACACAGTCAGTACCACGTACCGGTCACGTACTTTGCAGGCGACCTGTCCCAGTCACATGACATAGATGACATGTGTGGAGAGGTTAAGAAGAAGTACCCGGATGGAGTCGATATCCTTGTCAACAATGCAGGTGGGTAGATTGGTATGAAAGGAAAGATTGGGAAAAGGCCTCAATTTGGGACATAATGCTTCCAGAATATACGGCTTAAGATTTCTGCTGTGAAAATGTCGTCGTCATATACTTCCTCTTTGTTGTTCCATTATTTCCAGAATGTCCCGTAACGATGAAATTTGTTGTGCAGCTTTCTTTGGGTCCAATTTCTATCAGGGTCAGAGATTAGTTCAATACTGGTGAATTAATATTTTTTTCCACCTCAAGTAACCAAATTCATGACAAATCCTTCCAGCCTAAAAATACACTTCAGTCAGTGTATTATATTAGTATATGTTGTAACTCATTCGGTTCTTGGGGCATTTCTTACTTCTTCCATTAATATCACTGCCCTTTAAGCTCCCTCTACGGTTTTTTTTTTATGTAGAACATTGATTTTACTCGAAAAGAAAAAGGTCTTTTTCCCATCGATGTGAAGATGTCGCCTAAATAAATACATAGTAAATGTGCGAATTATGTCGTGTTCCCCAATCTAAATTGCCTGATTTGTCGTACAGGGCGGAGAGAGTAATAGAATTTGTTGTAAAAGCAATTAAGGGGCGGGGTCGTGGAGATGAATTCCAACTTTCTAAAAAAAAATGTGCGCATATGCATGTATATGCTTTCGTTCCTGAATGAGTCCGCGCTCCTTCATTTGAAGGATAAACTTATACAACTGAGGCATTGAGAACAGTGTACTTGATCGTCAAGATTCATTTCAACCACAATAAGCGAGTTCGTAATTATTATTATATATTTGTTTTTAAAATCAAAGTCTAAAGAAAGTTTGTTGTGTATTGTGCTACCAATGCAATGGGAATGTACATGTATGATTATTAATTAATGAAAAATGCATAAATAAGACAAAAGTAACCCAAACCAAATCAGAAAAAAATCATATTACTACTACAAACCAACACTTATATACAGAATGTTCAATATTTTATTACGGATTGAATCATCAGTTTGAGATTTTTATTTTATGTTGTTATTAACATAGTGTAAACGTGTATTATCGTTTGTTTTATTTGTTCAATTGTTGCAAAAATGTAGAAATAAAATAAAAGAAACAAATCGTCGGTTGTCCGGCAGAAAAGGCCTTAACAGTAAATTTTCTCTAATTTGAGAAATAGACCTATGACCTTATTTAATATTTGCCCTTAATAGACTGACAGAAGGATATAAAGTATCATACTTACTTTGATTTCATGTGAAAAGGACCAATGGTTTTCAAGTTAGAGACAATTTCGTGTTTAGCCCCTTCTGCCGGGAACATATGCTAGGGCACTTGTGCCGGACAACCGACGAAATATAACCATTGTAAATATTCATGTTCATAATTATTGATGTGTATGTATAGGATTTCAACACGTCAGCCCAGTCGAGGATTTCTCCCTTGATACGTGGAATTCCATGCTATCTCTCATGTTAACCGCGCCGTTTCTTCTCACCAAGAAGCTGCTTCCAGACATGACACGAAAGGGTATGTGAGGCAATTACAAGCCGTTACGAGACCTGATCTACTAGCTGCTGTTGATGATGATGACGACGATGATGATGATGATGATGATGATGATGATGATGATGATGACGATGATGATGATGATGGATGATGATGTTGATGATGATGATGATGATGATGGTGATGCTGACGATGATGGTGATGATGACGATGATGATGATGATGATGATGGTGATGATGACGATGAGGAGGAGGATGAGGAGGAGATGATGGTGGTGTTTTTGTTGTTGGTGGTGGTGGTGGTGATGGTGGTGGTGCTGGTAGTGATGATGGTAATGATGGTATTGATGGTGATGACGATGATGATGATATAGTGAGTATGGTGGTGGTGGTGGTGGTGATGATGATGATGATGTGGTGGTGGTGGTGGTAGTGATGATGATGACGATGATGACCGTGGTGTTGTTGATCATGATGGAGGTATTACTTCTCTATTTACAGGTTACACATGATATTACAGGAATAGGAGTATTCGTCCTTTACGTGGCGTATGGCGTGTTGTGTGGTGTTCTGAGGCTCGTTATTGTGTCGGTGCTTGTGTGTTACAAAAGAAGAAATCTTCTGAGAAAACATTGTGAGTAGTATTGATGTGTATATGTGTGTGCAGCTGTTGAGTAGTGAACTCAAAAATCCGTGTGTGTGTGTGTGTGTGTGTGTGTGTGTGTGTGTGTGTGTGTGTGTGTGTGTGTGTGTGTGTGTGTGTGTGTGTGTGTGTGTGTGTGTGTGTGTGTGTGTGTGTGTGTGTGTGTGAATTTGGTTTCAAATGTGAACAAATCTTGTTTATACTTCAAAGTGTTAAAACCTTAATAAAAACAAAATAGCATTAGAATTGGCTCATGTGAAATCCAGGTTATAACAGTGTTTACAAGTTTTCGTTTCGTTTGCATTTAGTTCCAGTTTTAATTTTGCTTATACCCTAATGAAAGAAAATTCTAAAAATGCATTTAAAAGACCAAGGTAACCAAAACCAAATCGAAAAAAACATGTAGTTGCATAGAATGTTTCATTATTTCGTAACATATTGAATCATTAGTTTGGGATGTTTATTTTGTGTTTTTATTCACATAGTGTAAATGTATATAACTGGGGGGGTATTGTTCAATAGTTGAAAATGCTGAAAAAAATCAAACGTTTGTTTAGATTTAGTTTTAGTTTTAGTTTTGCTTTTACGCTAATGAAAAAAAGGGTTCTCACACTCTCATAAAAATCCGGTTCAGGATCAGGTTCAACCAAATTCCTGGTGAAGTTTGACCAAAATCCGTGTCAATCTGATCCAAGTTTGGTCAAACTTGACCCAGAACGTGATTGAATCTGACCCTTTCCCCGAGTGTGACCTCAGTAGACCCTTTTCCGGGTCACGCCTGACCCAATTTCTTTGACATCACTTCCATAGGGTGGGGTCGCATCATCAATGTCTCCTCCGCCCACGGGCACGTAGCATCGATACATAAGGCTGGTTATGTCACTTGCAAACACGGCATCATCGGACTCACAAAGGTATGTATTGTTCTTCTGTCCCTCATGCAGTAGTTAATGGAGGCATAAAAAGAATAACAATTTTAAAATTAAAATTATAATATTGGACATTTTCTCACTGACTACGGCAATACTTTCTTTCATAACCATGCACCACAACTCCTTTAAAACGTAAGTGCAACACTGTTTGAAAATTGCAATATAATCTCCGGACGCCACCCTCGAACAATCGGAGACACCAGACAATGACAGTGCTTCATTCATATTGAGGATGCGCACGCAACCATTAAATGGTTGAAGGTCACACCTATGTCAGTAACATTACATGGTAACAAATGACACGTGATTTGGTCACAGTAGCTAACGTTTCCCTTCTGAAACGGTCGTTGTAAGTTTTTTTCCCTTGGATGATATTCTTAACTTGTTATTGATAAATGTGGCCTCTTCCTATTTATAGTAAAATATATTAAGGAATCCCGTGATATCATGTAAAATGCATCTGTTCAACCTGTAAATAATAAACATCCAACAACACAAAACGCCACTCTAGCACAGTTTTGGATGCAGCGAACAAAGGCATGGGCTCAATCGTATTCATGATGTGCACGCATCCATGAAATCAATTAGGATGTCATGTACCCTGCTTGTACAGAGTCATAACGTGTTTTAGATAAACATTTCTTTGCGTAACAGTTATCTGCAAGTTTTGCTTTGCCTTTGTATTGTAACTGTGCACGCTGACAGGTGGTTGCCATAGAAACGGCCAGAACGGGTGTGACGTGTAACGCAATTTGTCCTGGTTGGGTCTCAACTGATCGTGAGTATCATACGGCCCCCCACTACAACAACAGACAACTCACTCATCACCACCACAAAAAACACACACACACACACACACACCCCTCCACACTCCCTCTTTTCCCCATCACATACCTTTATTCTCAGCCACCTTATTTTCATTACCCTGTGAACCGCTCCTGAAAAGAATTGAGTGTTTTACATCAATTACAAACTATGGTTTTATTTCGCAAACGCCTCTGAGTCAGTCAACTTCTAAGATCGAAAATATAAAACTACTGAAGAACAGTCTGTTTGACATCAACGTGGATCAGTCGTAATAATTGTGATGATGATGATGACGATGATGATGATGGTGATGATGATGGTGATGATGATGCTGATGATGATGATGATGGTGGTGGTGGTGGTGGAGGTGATGATGATGACGATGATAATGATGGTGATGATGATGATGATCTTGATAATGTTAATGATTATTATATTGATGATGATGATAATGATTATGATGTTGGTGGTGGTAATGATAATGGTCTTCTTCTTCTTCTTCTTCTTCTTCTTCTTCTTCTTCTTCTCTCTTCTTCTTCTTCTTCTTCTTCTTCTTCTTCTTCTTCTATACTGTTCTACAACTTCGATTACTACAAAAACTATCACTACTAGCGCTTCAATATTGTTAGTACTTTTCCTATAACCCCACCATTTTTTGTTTGTCTTGTATGTTCAGTTGTCTTGAAACAAGTTGCAGAGCTAGCTGCCAGAAACAGCATATCGGAAACCGAAGCAAAGGTAGGACAACATGGGTTTTGCAAAAGTAGTTTTACAAATATTCTTCGACATTAATTGTTCAGCATTCTATTTGTTTTGTCGTTATCTAAATACGATAGACCAGTTAGGCCTACTAATGTTATGAATACCTTTTGAACAAAAGTTGTCCCAAATAATCTGATGGCTTGCCCAAGAAAGCATCAACTAGTGTATGCAAGTTAGCTACGAAGTATTCAAATCTATTTATTTTCAACAGGTTATTGAAATAGCTTGTCACTATGCCCAAAGGAAGAAAAAACATAAGTATGAGCTGGTTTATTATTACAAAACGTTCGTAGTGTTTCGGGGCGAATTTTGAATGAACTTAATTAAAAATTAGTTAAATGTATTAAATGAATTTAGTATTTTTCACCGAATTTATTTTATTTATTTATGTAAGTTAATGATTAATTTATTGATTAAATTATTTATCCATTTTGTGTTTATTTGTTTATTCATTCATTTGTATTATCATGTTTAACATATTATATTCATTTATTGTTTTGTGTCACCTTCTGCACACGTAGTCGTCATAATAATATCATTTCATTCCCGATGGCCATGACGTCATGGAGAGTCATGAAATCGCTGCTCCCACTTTCTCTTTTTTCGTGCCCTTTTCTTCGTACACTGCAGGAATTGTTGTTGGAGAAGCATCCCTCGAAGGAATGTACCACTGTGGAGCAGGTGGGGGAGGCAGTCAATTTCATGTGTTCGTCTGCGTGTGATAATATGACTGGTTCTTCGCTTGTCATTGATGGCGGCTGGATCGCTGTGTGATTGAGTCCCTTTATGTATTGAGGGACGCTATGTGTGATTACTGATTAACTCATTGAAGACGAGAGACAAGATATCTCGTGACAAGGTCGATGGGAAATGCGTGTTAGAGCAAAATCAAAATGTCTTCAACGGGTTTTAAAACCTGTAATAGGGACTGGATACGAGTTCCGGTTTATAGGTAGAGTGTACTCAGTACATGTACAATATACATTTCTTTGTCGTCATGGGTCAATGCTTTATGAAGTTGTTGTTTTTTTCTAATTGTCTTCAAGCAGTGTATTGAACAGCTGCCAACCTCTGTTGACCCCCCAAAAAAGAAACAACATAATGATGCACAGTAAAAATTACATTTTGATGACAAAAAACAGCATATTTTGGTGAGTACGAGTACGTTACACTATTAAGCACCGTTCAAATTTACGATAAAACATATTTTGCGTTAAAAAATATGTTTTCTTACTTTAGATGATGAAAAAATCTAAATATTATAAACACATATAAGTTGGCAGCTCTGAAAATCTATGGGAGCGATTTGAAACAAGTTGATGAATTCATCTAGGAAGCCGATCACATCAGATAAGAGGTGGGATAGAGAAATCAATAGGAGAATTTCGGTTTCGAAAGAGACATTCACAAAAATAAGCAACCTTCTCTGTAACGTGAAAATCTCCTTGAATAAAAGATATGGATTTGGGAATGTTATGTACTACCGATTTTGTAGTATGGTTAACAAAAGATTGATTAATTTCCAAGGCAATAGAAGAGCGTTTTGCAAGAAAATGAAATGTGATTCCTCCGGCGAGTCTCGAGGATCCCTTGGACTAGTTCATGAAGAACAAGATCCAGAAACAACTTGGGGTTTTAGACCACTGTGTAAGGAAGAATGGTCTAGAGAATGTGTTTCTTACAGGGAAGATTAATGGCAGACAGTGTGTACCAGAGAACAACAAATCTTGAAAGTATTGCTGTCTGGACTGATATGACTAACATCAATTTACAGGGGCGTCGATCCAAGTTTCAGATTGGGGGGAGGGGCAAAAGAGAAAAAAAATGTCAAAAACTTTCGGCGTAACACAGAATTTTGCGCGCCAAGCGCGCTGAAAATTGACAAATTTGTATTATTTGATAGTATTTTTTGCCATGTTTATAGTGCTTTCCAATGCTTTTTAATACATATATTTGC
>JZLH01S0610803.1:27393-40550 GCA_001188425.1 Eucidaris tribuloides
TTTCGTTCTGCATGTTTAACATTAGGTACTGAGTCCCCTACACCAGGGCTCCACACTAACATTTTTTCCTGCTTTCAGATTTTTACTTGCCCGAATGAAAAATTCACTTACCCGAAAACAAACAATAAACGAAACCATTAACAATTAGTCCTCACTAATTTTAAACAATAAGGCTTTTTATATAGCATCGGACATTTGTTATTTTAATTCTAGGGTTGCAAAAGGTATGATTTATGAAGTTGAAAAGTCATAAAATTAAATACAATGAACAAAATAATTTAGAATAAGTTAACTGAAAACAAAGTTGTAGACACATTTCTTTTTTTTTTGGGGGGGGGAATATTTTTGGTCATTTCATGATCAAAATTTTGCTTGCCCAATCGGGCAAGTAAAATTTAACATTTTGAGTTTTTACTTGCCCGACTTAAAATTTTACTTGCCCCGGGCAAGTGGGCAAGTGCTAGTGTCGAGCCCTGCCTACACTATATAACTCAATTTTGAAAAAAATGTCAGTTATGCCCATTTGTCATGGGGGGGGGGGGGCAGAGTATGCCATTTATTGAGAGCAAGAAGGTCATTAAATATAATAGTTGAGAACCAGAAGGGTGCTATCACTGTACAAAGTCAACGGAGTTAGTGCCCTTCTGGTTATCAACATGTACTGAGTTAAGTTAATGCCTTTCTGGATCTTGACCAACAACATCATTCTATTGTATACATACATGTACAATAATGTTCTTCAATTGCAGGGAATGAGAAAATGTTTGCCAAAATTACCTTTGAGGAAATTTGTTACGTGATTTATGGATTATACACAATTTTAAAGACAAAAACAAAAGTTTGAGATGAGCTGTTTTTTTATGCTACACACAGAAACAATTATCAACCAAAGCATTTTACAAATGTTGACCCACGAGAATGCAACATACACGTAGAAACAAAACTATATAAATTTTTACAGATTAACATTTATGCTACCACCTCAGATGTGAGTGATTTACCTCATTTCCTTTGCACAAAATATAGACTTTCATGACCTTGCTTGTTTGACATTAATTTTGCATGCACATCCTGTATACAAAACAAATTTTAAAATCATTGAAGGCTGGAAAAGTAGTATTTTAAAGCTACTGGGCCAAAAATTTCATATAATTTAGTTAACTTCTAACGTGTAAATACATGTAACTTACCGGTACAATAAGAAAAATCCAAATGAATGAAAACATAGTACTCAAATGTACAAATACAACATCAGTAAAAAGTGTGGTCAGTTATATGTACTTCAATGTTCTTATGCCCCATGACTAGAAGTGCGGATTTTAAAGGAAATAGATAACACACAGAATTAACGCTATGAATTTACTTGATATTATACTGTACAATGGCTAAGACATCTTATGAATACACATTTAGGTAATATCATAAATTACAGACACAACTGGAAGAAGTAGTCACAGATATATACAAACACATCCTTTGCACATCCACTGAATGAGGGTGCTATTAACAATTAGGACATTTTTTTTCACAAAATGCTAAGAAAATGGGGAGCAGTGTTGAATTTGAGGCCAGCCTCAGCTTTGGCCTCGGTAAGAGGCTCCTGCACGCACCCTATGGAAAGGTTGTGTTTTGGATGGTCTCGGTCCGAGGCTCCTTGATACACCCTATGGAAAGGTTGTGTTTTTGGATGGTCTCAGTCCGAGGCACCTGTACACACCCTATGGAAAGGTTGTGTTTTTGGATGGCCTCGGTCCGAGGCACCTGGGTGGCCTCGGTCCGAGGCTCCTTGATACACCCTATGCAGGGCTCCACACTAATTTTTTTACTTACATGTACTTGCCCTTTGGTCAAGCAAAATTATCACTTTCAAATTTTTACTTGCCCGAATGAAAAATTTACTTGCCCGAAAATCAAAATCAAAATAAAAAGCATTAAAAATAGATTTCTCGCTAATCTTAGGCAATAAGGCATTTTTATAGCACTGAATGTTCGTTATTTTGTTTCTAGGCATCAAAAAAGGTATGATTTATGAATTTAAAGAGTTATGAAATGAAGTAAAATGAACAAAATAATGATGAAATTAACTGAACACAAAATTTTAGACATATTTTGTTTGTTTTGGTAAGATTGTGGGACATGTTTTACTCTTTCATGATCGAAATTTCACTTGCCCAATCGGGCAAGTAAATTTTAACATTTTGAGTTTTTACTTGCCCAACAAGAAATTTTACTTGCCCCGGGCAAGCGGGCAAGCGCTAGTGTCGAGCCATGCCCTATGGAAAGGTTGTGTCTTGGGGTGGCCTCGGTCCGAGACTCCTGCACACACCCCAAGGAAAGGTTGTGGTTTTGGATGGTCTCGGTCCAATCCTCCTGCACACACCCTACGGAAAGGTTGTGTTTTGGGGTGGCCTCGGAACTTGTGGCCTTGAATACAACATTGCTCGGGAAGAGGAATAAGGGGAAGCATATGACTAGCTAAAGATCGAGGGGAGGGGACATGGGCACATTTTGAAATAATACATCACACACACAGGTCTGTCTCATTTGTAGTACTAACACGGAGACCAAGTAATTAATTTCCTGAAAACAGCTAAAAAATCAGAGCACATAATATAAATTATGTTCTATAATATTTCAATAAATAACACTTTCATTTATTACCAATAAATTTGAATACATGTATGGAATTAATAAGGGGGGGGGGGCTTTAAATATTCTTGCATTGTATGGGGAGGAGTATTTTCAATATTTTACTGACCTACACATAGTTGCAACAAAAATGTCATGGAGGGATTTGGTCTCTTTTCTCTTTAAAAAAATGTGTAATGATACATAATGTGATAACAATCTACACACATGGTTTAGCAATAGTCAAAGGGATGGGGATAAAGAAAGAAGAATTAGAAAACTGTACAATTTTTGTTGGTTTTTTATATACATGGGGCCCCAGAAAGAATGCTAGCGAGTATGATAGCTAAATTTTCTTCAACATTATCGGCAAAAATGTCATTAATTTTTTATTTCGTTGGGTTAGAACATTCTTTTTTCCCAATAAAAATGATACCCAAGATCATTGATTTTTGAGTAAGGCGTTTTGATTCTAGGGCCATTTTTCGGAGGCAATGCAATTTCCCCAAATTAGCCAAATTTCTCAACAGCGGCGGTCATCGAAACGCCATGATATTCTGGCATCTCAGCTTACCATACCGGACAAACCGCAATGACAAAAGAGCTGGAATGCCCTGCTTTCATAAGGAAGACGATGCGAGCTGTGTCTCCATTGTCATTGCGGTTTGTCCAGTATGGCAAGCTGGGACGCCAGATATCTCGGCGTTCCAATGACCGCCGCTGTTGAAAAATTGGCAAATTTGGGAAATTGCATTGCCTTCGAAAAATGGCCCTAGAATCAAAACGCCTTACTCAAAATCAATGATTTTGGTATCATTTTTATTGGAAAAAGAATGTTCTAACAAACGAAATAAAAATTAATGACATTTTGCCGATAATGGTGAAGAAATTAGCGATCGTACTCGTAGCATTCTTTCTGAGCCACCCTGTATAAATACTTAAATTAGATGCACATACATTTGCAACCTTTTCCAACAACACAATGCTCCCTTGTGCTGCCCTTATCCGAGACTATAGAGATGAATCTACAGCCGCAACAATTAGCCTGCGGGACAAACTTACTGAATGTTTTCAAGAATTTCTGACAGCAGCCAAATCAAAATTGCAGCCACAAGCAAATGGAATCACCAACCTATAACACGAAAAAGTCTTGTCCGATATTGTGATTAGAATTTGAAAATCTAGTTGAGAGGACTGGCTGTATTTCTGGGTACCTGTTACATACATGTATTTGTTAATCAACCATGATGGTGAATGCACAGGGCATGTGGGACACACATTAAAGGTTAGTGACATGATTGGGAACACTTGAAAGTGCCTCAAGAACCAAATGAGTTGAAATATATACCATTATACCAACTATACACTAGCTGGAGTGGATCTCCCACGGAGTCCCACCTGGGAGGATTTGTCTCTAATTTGTTTACTAAAAGAGAATCAAGCATGAACATACAAGTATTCTAACTTTATCGGGGCATGATAAAAATAGGACCCATAGAGAGCCACACAGCAGGTTTCCCTGCTATGGGGGGATTGACATTATTTATTTTAGAATGAGCCAACGTTTGACTACAAGATTTTCACAGGAGAATCCTTGCACTGTTTACTTGATTCTAGAGTAGTTTCAGCCCAAGTTGAGGACTACCCCCAATCATGTCATTTACCTTAAATATGTAAGTGCACTATAATAGACGGGATTGGATAAAGGTCAGCAAACTCCATCTCCCAAATCATGTTTTACAAGTCAAGCAATTCACACGAGGAAAACACTACATGATTTGAGAAAATTGTGATTAGAAAACACCTCTGGAGCACAATTCGATTTGCATTTGTGATTCTACTTTGCTTTTATACGGGTAAACCGTACAGTGATCAGTGATTGCAATCAAGTTTTGTAGTGTTGCACGACTAAGTTGCCAAAGGTCGGAGTCGTGACTATCGTCGAGGAGTCGTGACTCCGACTTTAGAAATGCCAGAATCGACTCCATGCAATCACATGAATGCCATATAAACCAGTCAAAACATCGATGACAATGTGTGGGATTACGATAGAAAGTCAGTTTTGAACGATCGTAATCACAGTTGAAACAACACAAGTTCAAAAATAATTTTAAAAATGAACTTACCAGTATCATTGGTAATGAAATTGGACAATGGACTGCTTCTGCATCATCAAAATCACTGAAATCATTGAAGGAGGACACTGAACAGTCATTGTATAGGCTACACTACAGTGTGCTTCTTTTTACCTATTGATCATACCAATAGAACCGAATGCCAAGAGTCGGCAAATAGTCAGAGTCGCAACTTTTGATCGGCGACTAGTCGACTCTCAAAAATCCTGGAGTCAGGCAACACTAATGTTTTGGCTGCCTTGTAAAACTGTCCACAGACCTGCATGTACATGTACATGTACATGTATACTGCACTGACATACAATAAGACAAAGTGAACAAACGTACTATACATTTGTGAATACATCTCATCCAGTATTTAGAAATTTACAGGCAGTGCACATCAAATCAGATATTACTCCAAAATGAGACAAGAAAATCTGTACAAAATGTGGAAACACTCGCAGTTTGTTTTACAATGCAATTGAATAGTTGTCTATTGTTTCTGGAAGTACAAATGAATTTTTCTAGCATTAACTTACAGCAAAAATTTACATGTAAATCAATGTATTATGAAGAGTGAACAATCCAATATATGCAAATTAAGTGCTGTGAGTGTGAGCCATATTGCTCATTAAAAAAAAATGAATTTATTTTGTCAACATTGACAATAAGTGCTGAGATTGGTCGTGCATGAAAAATTTTTAAATTGCTTAGTAATTTTAAGTAAATAACCCATATAGGAAAAAGGCAAGAGCAAATTTATAACTACATACATGTACATGTACTTACTGCAGCAAAAAGCAGCAGAACTACATGAACCTTAATTTAAGCCATTCACTCAATTTATTTTTAACAATAGCATGTGGTAATCTTTAAAGCTGTCACGTCACACATCTCCACACAAAATGCTGGCAGGTTTCCTTAGGTTTTTTTTTTTTTCTATTTCAGTCCTGTCCTGTCAGCCTACATGATGTATCATAATTTTAAGAAGATTCACTTACAAGAAAACTTGATTGGCTTGAATAAAATTACAAAAAAATCAAACTTGAAGCATGCAACATTTCATGATTTGTGAAGATTTGAATATCATTCCCATATACAGTACTGTTCAACTGTGATGTTGTCAAAAGACAATACAGTATAACTGAGTAGTGAGTACTGCCAAATGTATTACAATCATTCGTGAACTATGATCACAACAAGTATGATCTCCCAAGTCAGTTTCAAGTTCAACACACCATTATCTAGGCGTCTTCCCCATCCCAATTGCCCCTACCCCTTGCTTACCCCACCCAAAGAAAAGTTGAAATCACCTGGACAGCTTACATTTCTTTTTATCATAACTCCAACATAAAACTACAAGAGCTGTATGTACACATTTTTGCCAGTCTAACTTGAAAAGAAATGTGCTGACTAGATGTAGATATTCATGAAATGGTAATCTCAAATTACTCTCATTTGAAGAACATTGCAGTCTACAAGTCAAAAAGTAGACTTTGAAGTTTAGAAGAAAAAATAATAATTCTGAGGAAGCTTTGGTGGTATTCCTTCCTTAAAATTTAAGCTTAAACCAGATACAGGATTGGATAAGTTATTATTTTTTTACCTACATACAATTTTGATAAAATGTAAAATTACATATATTAAAATTTTGTTACAATACCACTCAAAAATTTAAGTTGGACTAATTCACAAATATAGCCATTCTCCCAAGGCACTTGAATTATTTCAAATTGGTTTCAAATTCCCCGAAGAAGTACTGATATCTTATTTCTTGAATCAACTCTTGGACAATTAATGTTCATTTCTGAGGATAAAAAAGTCCGAGTTTGAATTAAGCTGCAGCTTTCTACATGTCCTTATTCCCCATCAAGTAGCATGATGTAACAATGTAAACACAAAGAAAAAAGTATTGTGTAATATAAAAATAATGATAATAGCAATAAAAGAAAGAAATACATAAATAAACAAATAAATATATAAATTTCCTCAAATGCTCTTACATAATGAATTTAAATGTAAGTACTAACATTTCCAAAAGTTTCCACCCATTATATTTCATCAAAAAGTACTTCTTTATGTGAATACCCTGCCATGCTGGTGTTATTTTACACTGAGATTCATTTACATAATATACAAAAATATGAAAATTAATCATTCCACTCAATGTGAGTACTGGTGCAAATATACCTACATGCATGTGTGACAATAAGAAATTGTCCAAGAGAATACAAAATTTGCCTGCTAAAATGTAAGAACTTGGTTTTGTACTGTTTATAAAAATGGATTTTGGGACATTTGCTTCTTATTTGCTTCATAGATCGTACACTTGACAGCTTGTAGTCTCAACATACCCCTGTAGATGATTTTAATGTGACCAGTCAGGGGTAGGTTAATATACTCATGTTTGGTTCATTTATACCACCATGTCCAGACTTACATGTACATGGAAGGTGTATTACAATAAATGACTTAATATGGAAAAGCCCACAACATTAACCAGGTATATCTATGCAAGAAAGTGGACAATGTGACCTGTCATGAGCAAACCTCTTTTTAGTTTTACAGAGTATTTGCTTCCCTTGTTCAAGCTCTGATGTACAATTGTTTGGCATAGTAGTTTAACCAGATTGGAGATGATTTGATTGCAATAAAACATGTACAGTGTACTCCCCATAGAACCAAGCCAGAGTTTAAGTACATGTATCCAGTTTTCAACAGTTAACGGTGTCTGACCAAGCTTTCACAGAATGGATTAAGACTGGTAAAATTTACTGGTAAATCAGAAAGGGAAATGAGAGAGAGAGAGAGAAGAAAATGGCATTTTCCAGTTTTTTTTTCAATCACGATGCTGTGAATCGACTGTGACCAGAGAGAAAGAAAAATGAAAACGTGACCCCCGACCCCTCCCCCCCCCCCCAAAAAAAGAAGACTCAAATAACTCAATTAGTACTTCCACCGTTGGTGTAAACTGTCTTCTCGCTGTAGTAGACCTCTTGCGTGTCTGGAGCCAGGATAAAGGTAAGACCGGCTGCCACCTCGATGAAGAAGACCCCCAGGGCCAGACCCCACCCCCAGTGAAGCTCAAACCCCGTCCTGCCAAGCACAACCGGGTCCGTCAGAAACTTTGTTGGGAAGATGATAAGTGGCAGTAGTTGACACATGCCTGGAGGGAAACAAAATAAGATGTACACTTTGTAACAAATTTCATTAACTCCACGTGCAGTGACATGAATGGAAGAAGTCAAAAATGCCTCAAGAACCAAATAAGTTGAAACATAACATGTACCAATGTACACTGGCTGTAGTGTATACAGGTTGGAATGATTTGTTTTGAATGTTTTTGTCTTGGGTAACAAGCATTCATTTACAGTACCGTGCACTGCCATTATCACGAACACAATGAAGAAGAAATTCAGGTCAAAAAATTATTCTCTATATCTGTATATACTTTCACTGTTTGGTTATAACAAAATTTTCGATACAATGACAGGAAATTTCTGGTCCCGAGAACTTCGTTATAACGGGAGTCGCATGTATTGAATTAATCTGCAGCCGACAGAAATTGATCCCATAGAAAGCTAACTTTCACAGCAGGTATCTTGAACAGTGTCCTTGATTCTGGAATGATTTTATCATAATTGAGGACTACTTCCAATCTTGCCATTGCCCTTTAACTCAGATGAATAGAGAATAAAATGAGATGCTTACAGAGACTCCTTCTATACCCCCTCACCCTCCCCTCCCCCCCCCCCCCCGACCAATATTAGCCATAGAGTATATCCACCAATCCCGAAATCCAGTTTGAACTTTGAAAAACACTGTAAAGCTTTGTCCCCATACTTGAGGTGGATCCGAGACCATGACAAAAGATGGATAAATTTCTGCAATGCTTTACTTCTAAGAAAGCTGCAAACATGAACTATTGCAACATTTGAGTTGTTAGATGGCCCCCAGACATGGCAGACAGAGCAATAGTGTTTTTTTTCAAACTGGATTGGTCTATACATGTAGCACACTTACCAGCCAGCAAACTCAGTACTCCAGCAACTATGAACATCCTTGAGTATCTATTGCCACAAGTGAATGGGATGATGGCAACCACTATCGCTGTAACCAAGAGAACTAATGACCCAACAGCAAAGGCCTTGGCAGCTGTAAGCCAGTCTGTAGTAGCATAAAAGAATTGTTAAAATATCCATTACTCTTGGACCACTTTATTACATAGCAGTGATGATTCATTTAATTACAACAAAATGTTGGAGTTTCATGTACAATGATGTAACCTACTCAACAGTGACAACACATCTTGAAAGAAACGCTGCAACAAATGATGGCACCCGGAGGTACCCGTTTACTGCATGTGTAGTGCCTCTTGGTCCATCAAAACGTACATTGGATAATAATGTCGGTACATGACATAATGACTATAAACTGACAAATAAAAATCAAGTGAAAATGATGTTGAACTATTACTTAACCCATTGGAGACTTAAGTACGGAGTTAACTTTGTGGGGTCACAGGAAATGCTGTTATATTCGTCGATGAATCGTACCCAACGGTAACTCTAATTAGACTCAATGACAAGTGGGAACAGATGGCGGTCATGTAATTAACTCCGGGAAATTAAATTACACCACTTTCAGAGGGCAAAAGTAACAAAAACATTTTGCACAATAAAGCCATTTTTCAACATTGAAAAGACCCCCACCAAAATATAAAAATAAATAAAATAAATGATAATAATAATAATAACAACTTTCACGTTTTGTTATACCAGGGTACAGAGCTGAAAAAACAAACAAACAAAATGGCAGATTTCTATTTGGTACATGTACCCCAGGGACAGGTACATGATGTCATCAAATTTAGATTACTTTGGCTGATTCGGTTTGATTTGGTACCTCAGACAAATCCCATAGACCCCAGCCCTTGTCACCGGTCCTACAATTTGTACAAAACTACCAATTTTAAGAAAAAATATCAAAGTGAACATGATTGATCATCACACGGTTATCAAGCACACAATTACTTGGAAAAAATGCCCTACTTCTTTGATAAAAACAGAAAGAAAGAAATTACTAGTGCTTCTGTTCTTTCTTTTGAGATAATTAATCATAACTTGGAGATAAAAGTTAAGAGTTCTGCCCCAAAATATTTAATCAGTGATGCTGAAAATGTGGTCACTAGAAGATTATTATACATTGTAGCCATGCTTGTCAGGAAAATGTTGAAAAGGGGTCAGATTTTTTAAGTTTGTGGTGTTTCACATTGTCTTTGTGAAAAAGGGTTACATTTTCAGTATCCTTGACATAGTGGAGAAGAAAGGGGTTTTTTGTGGCAAACTCGAGACAAAAAGGGGGTAGGACTATGTTGTCAGTCTAACCATCAACAATTTTCTTCTTCAGTCTAACTGCAAAGTTGCCTTTTTTAAAGAAAAGGGGTAATATTTCAAGTTACAATGTACATGGTATATTGTTTTTCAGATGCAAATTCCATGCAAATAGTTTATATTTCTTCAAAAAAAAGGTCTATTTGATACTTTGTTTTTTTGCATATGTAGTTCACTTGATACTTCACACACACTTATAAACACATGAAAGCTTGTGATAATGTTGCTCCTGCCACCACTGCTATAATAATGTGGAATCTGAAAGATTCTTTTGTGAATTGTGGACGATGAGTTCAAACTGTGGAGAAGGAGAATCAATGGAGGCAGAATCAGGGGAAAAATTACACGGGGGCTCGGGTCGGTTTTGCCCCCGAAATGGCAAAAGAGCCCCTCAAATTTGCAAAAGAGCCCCCGTAAATTGCCATAGGGTTCAGTAGAATATCTGAAACAGAAAAAGTAGCCCCCCCCCCCCCCGAAAAGAAAATGTTAATTTTTTCCCTGGGCAGAATATTCAATGACGATGCCACAAGTTTATAAAATTTTCAGACTAAAACCACTTAGTCTACCCCCACCCACCATCTTGTTAGCCCCACCCACACAACACACCCACCTGAAGACTGGGCAGTCCTGCACATGATGGGTGCTGGTGTTCCCGTCGGTGTCACACCAGGAGTGATCATTCTCGTCCCGTTATAACACTCCTGCCAGAGGCCCTGATTGTAGCTAGGCGACGTGACCCACGCGTTGTTTGCGATCGATGCGATACTGCCAACCACGGCCAATATGCAGAGGACAAAAGCGATGATTTTGAACGGTCGTATGACCCGCGTCGTTACCGTGGTTTCGGTTTCCATCGTGTCGAGTTCCGTGTAGTCCCCTATTTTGCCGGTAAAATGATTGAAGTTATTGAGAGAAGTAGATCTAATTCTTTGTCTTGATCAGGTGAAGGGTAGTTGATGAGATGGGTTAAGTCTTAATTGGTGGGTGGTTAGGCACAAGATGAACAGGTGAGGTTGGAGAATTGGTATCAGTTACAACTGTCACATCAAATTCAATGTGGCCACAGCATGCAGCATGTATCATTTCATTTGTGAAGTTCTTCTCTTGACATTAACAGATGTGATCTAACGACACAGTGACAATGAATTATCTGTCATGAAGTTAAATATCAACAAGTAAAGTTATATCTATAAAAGTTAATTATCCAAAACCAGGTTAAAATGAAAATTCCCTGTGACCTGATGAGAAGTGTTGTTGCTTAGTCCCACATGTAACTTCGACGCTATTTTGACACAAAACACACAAGTCACAACCGACAGCGACAGTCATGCAAAGAAATTTGAACTTCACGAAGAGGGTGGAACATAGAAGAGTCAGGCAGAGTGTTGTATGTATGGATCACAACAAACACAATTAGGGGTTGCAAAATAATAAAAGGAAGTCACTGACAGTCACAGGTTAATATCCACAAGTTTCCGCCACAAACGAAACGATTTCGCAACACAGACATCAACCAAAAACTCACGCCTTTCACTTCTTCGTTACTACTGCGGCTGGCGTTCTCACACGTTCCACTGCCTGGCCCACAACGTTAACCAGCTTGGAATATCATGGACCACAAAGAAATGCCTTCGAGATGAATAATCATTTGTTCATTCAAAACACACTAGATCTATTCAGTTTCAACGTAAACGTAAAGCACTGTCTGATCTCGAATGTTAATGATGCATGCAGCATGCATGAGTAATAACCAGGCAGTAAAATTCGTTAACCTTTCCGCATTATCTCAACCTCTTGTTGACAGACAGACTTGTGCAAATTGGGGTTAATAGATCTAATTCGTTACTGATATTTTGTTGTCGGTTTACCAATGACTTGGATAAAATTTTGACATTACTAACGCTGCAATGCTAAATTGAGTATATAGTTTCTACTATATATAATTCATTCATTTTACCTCAATTTTCTTGGCAGACCATCTTGATTAGATCGCAATAAAATTATTCATTTAAAATAATCAACTAATCAATATTATTTTGGCAGCATTGTGGGCGCGGTTGATTGACAGATTGACAGTTGACTTACTTTGACGTAGAGGGCCTCATTACAAAATAACTCGGCAGTTTCTAGTTGTGCGGAAGTAATTCAGGAAGTCATTGGACTTGGGTATGCATGTAGTTGAGTTGAGCCCCCCCCCCCCCCCCCCATGTACCCTGGATATATCATTGTAAAACCGTGAGATAATTCTTGTATGGGCACAGTTGTATATGTTATATTTTAAAAAAAAGGCTTCAGAAGAAGTAAAAAAATGCAAATAGGGTAAAAACAAAAAGAAGGGGGTTTGTTCTTTATTCATGTCTCACCTTTTTTTTTCTCTGTCTTTTTTCTTTCCTAGTTTCTTTCTCCCCTCACTTACTCCTTTGTCCTCATCTTCTTCTCTCATTTAATGTATGCCAATTATTGATTGATTATTATTATTATTAATGTATTATTATTATTATTATTATTATTCATTATCTATCGATCATCATCATCCATCAATCATCGTCTCATTACCGTTCGTCGTCATCATCATCATGATATATCATCAACAAATCATCGTCACGTGTCGTCATCATCTTCATCAATCATATCACTCATAATCATCACTCATCATTACCGTTAACCTAGCAGCATCAACCGGCATCAACATGACTCGATGAAAATGGAAAAGGCAAATCAACGGTGAAAATCTGCTATTTTGAAAGTTCGACTATATTGCAGCCAAAGGATTTTTAAAAGCTCTATATTGAATATCGAGTAACTGACAGAGTTCGCACTGCCTACTTGTGAACAGAAGGCATTGTAATACATCGTGTTTCACGTTTCCTGTGGAATGTAATTTATATCTGCAACAAAAATGATATTTTTATTATTAAGTTCACCAGACGTGCATGGTTTTGATCTCTCTCATGAAAATTAAAATACTCTTCCCAATCATGCCACTGTCATAATTTATATGCCTTTGAAAATGGGAATT
>JZLH01S0610813.1:288-19605 GCA_001188425.1 Eucidaris tribuloides
ACGGAAAATCGCATAGTGTGCGGTGGCCTTAAGACAGTGTACCCGTATTCTGGGAGTAGGTAAAAAAAAATTGCATGGTGTGGAACCGAGACTAGAGTACATAAATCTTTGACTATCACGATGTCATCAAGTGGCAGTCCATCATTGTCGGTTATTCGGCAGAAGGGCCCTGGCATATGTTCCCGGCAGAAGGGCCTTAACGGTAAATTTTCTCTAATTTGGGAAGTATTGCCTTATTTGATATCTGACAGAAGGATCTACAAATATCACACTACTTTGATTTCATGTGAAAAGAGCCAACACTCTTAAAAATCCCGGGTCAGACTGACTCGGAAAAGAATCCGTTGAGGGCACACCCAGAAAAGGGTCAATTTTAACCAAATTCCGAGTCAAGGTTGACCAAAATACGAGTCAAACTGACTTGGATTTTGGTCAAACTTGACCCGGAATGTGGTTAAACCTAACCCTTTTTTTAAGAGTGAATGGTTTTCAACTTAGCCGGGGACATATGCTAGGGCCCTTCTGCCGAACAACCGACCTCATATTATAGATGTATATATTACGCAGCATCTCTCAAGTTTGGCGTTTGATAAAGTCTGCAGGTTGCAAACGGTATGAAACGTCCATGGGCGCAAATCAGTGGAGGACAGGGGGCGACATGTCCCCCCCCCCCCAAGAATTTGAAGGTGGGGGACACAATATCAAAATGTCCAACCCACGATTTGGGAATACATGTGCTGCGATAAATTATTCAAAGGTTTAATAGTCTGTGATTGTATTTTTTTCACTCACTTCAGGTTTATTTTTCCCGTATAAATAGTCCGATTATATTTTCTTGACCTGCGTAATAAATTTGTCAATTTTCGAGACGCGCTCCCGCAGCGAAATTGCAATATAGCAATAACAATTTTCGCGCGAGCGCCGAAATTGAAATTACTGGTGTATTTGTTTTAAATGGTTTTGTAGTGCCTTAACTAGTTTATTAAACATATATTGCCATAAACGGTTCTAAGAATATTTCAATTTGTATTTTCTCTTTTTTGCGGAGGGGCGGGGGGGGGGGGGCGCAGGCAAAATGGTAATGAAAAGTTTCAAAATTTTCGGCGCGCCTCGCGTCGAAAATTGCATAGTAACTGATACATGTTGTAGCTGTTATTTCGCAAAGTTGCCCATAAAAAAGGAACATTTGTGCAGTTTTGTAGTTGCTCACGCTGCCTTGTTAAATTATTTTCTAATATGTCAGTTGACTTTTTTTGGGGGCGGGGACAATTGTTTGCCCAATATTGTCATTGGGTTGGTATAGATGCCTTAATTTTCGGTGCGCTCCGCGCGCAAATTACAATGTAGGCTCGAGCAAGCGCGCCGCAAAATTGAATATTGTTTTAAATTTTAATGGGATTATAGTTGCGGCATTGCGGCCCTTGCATTTTTAATAAATATTATTTTTAATGTGTCAGGTTTTTGTTGGGGGGGGAACAAACCATATGTATGCCTCAAATATTTTCATTGGCAATGCAGTCACAAAATGCTTCAAATTTCGGCGGCGCTCGCGCGCAATTTAGTCAATGTATAGGCTCAGCAATTGCAAAATTGGATGTGCCTTGTATGCGCTACTTCATAAACATTATTATTCTTGTATACCGTTTTAAGAATTTTTCAATTTGCCAATTTTTTGAGAGGGGAAAAAGGAAAAAGTTCTACATTTTCGCGGGCGCGCTCGCGCCGCAAATTGACAAGTAACAGCTAATATATGCTATAATTGTATCGTAAAGCCACTATCATGAACATACTGCTGGCACAGAGCGGTGATCGCTCTCGCGCACCCTCTCCCAAGTAGAATTGGCTACTTTCCGCCAGATTAGTCTATAACATGTGAAAAATCGGGCAATTAATTAGATATTCTGACAAATAAATGTGCCCGCTGAACAATATGTCTAATATATGATTTTAATATTTTTTTCTTCACTAGGCTACTTTTTGTACATCTTTTGAAACACGGACTACTATCCATATATAATTCTTGTAAAATGTAACTATGAAGATAAGTTATTTACCATGCCAGAAACCCGTGTTTTCTATGCGTATTTTCAACAGATTTCCTCCTCTCGGGTTGATTCGCTCCCTCGTAAGTGACCCAATTACAGTTTTTTCATAATTTTCTGTATGATTCTTTTTTGAAACCTGACTAAAATCCCTTTTATAATTTCATATAATATATGTATTTACCATATATAGATCAGTCTGTTCTATGCTACTTTTAAGAAGTTCCTGGTCAGTGGGAGGGGGTATCCACTCTCGGTTGATTCAGCTCCCTCGCAAGTACCTATCAAGTTTTTCAATAATTTGTCTGTACATATTCTTGAAACTTGAATACATCCTAACAATCTTCGTAAAAATATATACCTTTAAAATATGTAAGTTTTACATGTCTAAGAATTCTTTGGTATGCTATTTTCACAAAAGTTCCCACGTGATGTGGAGGGGTATTCCCCTCCACACCTCCCACAATATCCTCGGCTCGGTTGATTCGCTCCTCGCAGTATGCCATACTAATCTTGCTATAATTACGTCTAGAAAAACGTCTTTTTCTAGGCGTCATTTTCAAAAGTGTTACTACGTGTTATTGTATCCTCTCTCATGGCCTCCCCCAATTCTATCTTGATAGATATGGGATTGAAATATTTATTACCATTGCCTAGGAGTCCACCTTTTTGTCGTTTTTCAACAAGTTCCTACCAGATGGGAGGGGAGGTATTCCCTCTCCCATAATACCCTCCCGCTAGGTCCGGTAGCTCCGCTGCACACTATCATATTAGGCCCCCTACAGTTTTTCACATATTTCCTGTTCATCTTTTTGAAACACCGACTACAATCCCTAATAATTTCTATAAATATATGTGTTTACCGTGTATCACGTCTGTTCTATGCACACTTTAAAAAAGTTCCTGCCGTGGGTATCCCCCTCCCACACCCTCCCCATTCAAAATGGTCTAGTGACGGTCCTGGCTTGAGACACGAGCTTAACAAGGGCTTTACCTCTTGATCCCCGACGCTACCAATTCATATTGTGCCACTAATTTGGAAAATAAAGGAGTTTGTAATTATTGTTGACTGTCCATTTTACGAAGAAATTGTGTTATCAGAGTGTCAAAATAGGCTTCTTAAACCGCTAGAACTCATAAGCTAAGGCGGGCCCCTGGACCCCACCCCAAATAAACAATGTTCCCCAGGAACCCGCATAATGATGTCCCCCCCCCCCTGGAAACGTCGTATGTTAACTCTCAAGTTTTTCAATTATTTATAATAATACTTCAACTTAGCTGTTGACCTGGGTTATGTGTCTCTTTTGTTGTGATCTAGAAGCTCCCCAGCTATGGCGCATGTCACGTTCGCGAAACCGAACAGGTCTATAGTTTTAGTGATGAATCAGTCAAAGTCCCGATTCCATATAGGTGAACACGTCGACACCAGAATTCCATACAGTAATTCCACATAACGGATTCAATCAATGTAATAGATTTTTCATTTGTCTCTCTCTGTATTTTGGATCGCTGCAATGCTGATCTATAATTTTAACAAACATGTCAGAAAAAATGAACCAGAATTCGAACCCGCCATCTACAGCTATCCGGGCTGCGACAATACCACCAGGCTATTACTGGTTACCGCATTGGCAAGATGAACAAGGAAAAAATACTAAGGCTCATAATTCTGACATTGTTAAATTAAAATTCCAAGGCGGACATTTGTATTAATATCATTAAGTGAAGGAAAGAATTTATTCAGAGAGGTGAAAATACGATGTAATAGATTTTTAATTTGTCTCTCTCAATTACGTTTTGTGATTCATTCCGTTGTAAGAGTCCATTTTCAAAAGGATAAGTGATAAACAACATGATAAACGTAAACTATAAATAATTTCTTCTCATAAAAGCAATTACATTTTCATGAAGTCTTCAAATTTTGGTTATCGTCTCACCTCACGTATACAATATTTTTTTGTCAATCGTTAGTAACATTCACAATGAGTCAAAAACACTTCATGTCTGCCAAAAACAAGCACATACACCCATACTCAATACTTCCTATCACTGTCCACTGTTTCCCTCTTGAGGGCTCCCAACCCCTCACAACGGACTTGTACAACCACAAATTTCATTGATTTTTTTGCGCCATTTCCTCAACCTTCGGCTTAAAACGTTCAACATTCTGCATTATACCAACTTCGCAAATTGTTCGTAATGGAATCATGTAGTAATTATGTTATTAATAATTTTTTCTCTGAGTATATTTTCAATGTTTAAATTGTATGTATATTCAATTTTGCGAGTGGAAAATGAATTATTTTATTTGTCACTGATTGTTTGAAAAATACAGAAAATAAACTCAGTTCAATTGAAACATTAACATTTAAAATAAAACAAATGTATATCGACGGAATGGTGGGTAGGGGCATCACTAGTGGGGGTATTGGGGTAAGCCCCTCTTACCCATCTCATTGGTCAAGAAGATGTCGTGTCATTTGCCATTCCCTTGGGTACATAAAACACAAAAATACAAAACTGTTACACATTAATTAGACGTTTGTTAGAGTTCAGTACGCCTATTTTATTCATAGTGGCTCACAATGACAAAGTGCACAACTGTTATAATCATCATAAAACTTCAGTCCGAGTATGATTTTTTTTCACAGTGATTCAAAATACACTTAAGTGTTTGCCTCTCGTCATGAAAAGGCAACTAGAATTATCCATTCTTTAACCCTAACAAGCCCAGGGAGGGGGCACAATGTGCCCCCCCCCCTTCTAAATTTTTCATCGCCACTTCCATAATTTTTGACGAAATTTGATCAAACTTGGTGACTTTTCCTCAAATTTTATGGCAAACATTTTGGGTTATAGTTTATGGTTACCTGTGAAATTGTGTTGCCATGGCAACCACATTTCGAAGGTCATGTGTGTTATTTTGTGATGTTTCAGTTTTTTTCACTACACAGAAGAGTTTCTTTTGTTTTTCTCTATTTTTGAAGAGTTTCTTTTGTTTTTCTCTATTTTTGAAAGGAAAAATGGCACCAAAACAATAAAAACAATAAAAAATATTAAAAATTCATGTTTTTCTTGTTATTTTTCCTTAAATTATTTCCAATTTTCAGTTATCAAATTATACAGGATTCGATGTATCTAAGCGTAATACCATCAAAAAGGTGTACCAGAATTATTCAAAAATTGCATTTATCTAGGTTATTTTAACTCTTTGGTACAACCAACAGTGCATAGTAATTCATGCATATGCCAATTACATTATCACTGTATGTATTGTAACACAAAAAATGAACCCAAAACAGTTAAAATTTACTAAAAAATAGTCATTTTCTATCTAAAAATATGTGATCTTGTATAATTACTAATAAATCAATCACTTGTGAATGTATACATGGGATATTAAAGAAAAAAGCTTAGAAATATCCAGCAAAATCCTTTTTTATGTATTTCATTATATTATGGTAAATAGCGCCCCCATGGGGTAACCTTGAGAAATTTTGATGATTGCGTTTTGTAGAGTTTAAATTGTTTTGTATGTGTGTCAAATTTGAGAATGATTGGACAAAATTAAAGATTTTAGAGGGGGTGCACGATGTACCCCCTACCCCTGTGGGCCACGTAGAGCCAAAATTAGCTTGGGCTTTTTAGGGTTAATGATGAACTTGGTTGAAACATGCGCTAAATTATATTAAAGGCATCGTATAACAATGTTTCAGATAAAAAATATCTGAGCTACATGACTCCCCCTTGCTACCAGTGTCTCTAATAAGGTCTAAAAGTGAAGTCCTGAAAAAAATTTCAGTTCAAAACGATCACGGAGTGTTTTTAAAAAGTGAAAATCATTGAGCGACCATTCCCGTTTTCTTCCATAGACTGCTGTGTAGCAGAATTTTTATCAGCTAAGAATAATTCATGTGCCGATTTTTATCGGTACATATTTTACAAGTGACAGCATAACTGGCTAGAGTTTTGTGTTCAAGGGTGTTTATTCGTCTACTGCCAGCATGGCCAGATATTTCAGATAGCAAAGTTTGACAATTTTCTTTTTAAATGGGGCTTCCATAATGTTATATAGTGTCTTTAACCGGTTATTTCTCTTGCTACAGAGGAAAAGTTGGGGTCAAATATCAAAAGCAAAGCAAAAATATTGTGTACTTCATTCCCACTATCCATGTTCTCGTAGTCAATATCAGAGAAAGAAATGCATTTATCTCACTGCAGATGATCGTAAAACCTATTGTGAGCGCCAAGTACTGTCATTCAGTGTACATCACAAAATGTGTAAATGTATTTCATAGAACACGGGGCGCCATTTCAGTTGCAAAGCACAGACGTACTAGATTAGTACGTCTGTGTTGCAAAGCCATTAAAAGAGAGAGTTTCGGTCATTTGGTTTCCTAATGTTACAACTAAGGAATCAAAGATAAGCGGAAAGAGAAGATTGAATCTGATTTGTTATTTCACTGGTAACCAGTGATATGAAGAAAAAGATGCGTAAAAAATTAATCATTTAAAGGTTATTGACATGATTGGGAACACTTGAAAATGCCTCAAGAACCAAATGAGTTGAAATATATACCAACTATACACTAGCTGGAGTGGATCTCCCACCTGGGAGAATTTGTCTGTAATTGTTACTTAAGGAGAATCAAGCATAAACATAGGACGTATTATTTTTTTCTCGCGAGGACGATAAAAATAAGCCCCATAGAGAGCCACACCGCAGGTTTCCCGTGCTACGAGTTTGATGTTGACATGTTTATTTTTTAGAATGAGTCAACATTTGACTACAAGATTCACAAGAGAATCCTTGCATAGTTTACTTGATTCTAGAGTAGTTTCAGCCCAATTGAGGACTACCCCCAATCATGTCATTTACCTTTAAGTGTGAGATTGTGAGATGTTTACTCATGGAAAGGAATGGGGGCAGTTCCAAGCAAACCAGGACATGACACCCAAAATTTCAAATTCACGGTATCATGACAAATTGGTATCATGAAAGCTGAAAGTCAAAATTTTCAATATCTGTGAATGGTTTGCGCTTTTAGTGCATTTTGGGGTTGAAATTATATTTTTAATCAATTTCAATTAAAATAGCCAAATTTGCACTTTTTTTTAGTTAAAATTTCATGTGTAAGAAATGCTGCTGCACCTAGAAAGTGAAAATATACTTTGATTTTACTTTATTATGAAAGTATGATATATGAAAAAGTACTTTTCACATCATTATTTGCTTTGCGTTCTTCGTTCCACATCAGTGAGCACAAACATGAATTTACTTCAAAATATCACTCCGTAACCACAAAAATGCATATTTTAAAAATATTTTTAGAATAATTGGGTTTAATGCAACAAAACTTCATTTGCAAATCAAGAACATCCATACCTATCAATTACAAACACTTTTTGAATTTGAATGGATTTTGTTTGAGAATTGCGGCCGTGTAGAATGTGTCACTCCGTAACCATTTTGGTTACGGAGTGACGGTTACGGAGTGATATCCCATTGAATTGCATGTACACTTTGACCAAAGCTAACTCTACACAAGAGAGTTTCAAGACGGACACCAGGGTGTCATGCTGTGAGGTTGTGACCTGTTCTGTAAAGTAGTATGTAACTGAATTCTTTGTCAGCAGGTTTGTGCACAACTCCAGCATTTGTGTAAGGTTTTTAAGGATATTCCTCAGAGCATGATATTGGGATCATCCTCATTCACATCAGAAGATGCTCCCTGGCATGTTTCACTTGTCTATAGCAGCATTCTGGTTCCAGGGTCCTTGGTGGATGTTAAATCAGTAGTCTGTTCTGACCTTATGTTTTATGTTAAATGTGTACTATCAGCTAGATTATGCAAGTACAGAACGCTAGTTGTGAAACATATCAAATTTGGTTAACCCATGAACTGTTAAGGGTTTCTGAGAAATTCTGGATTTTTTATGTAGTTTATTTTTGAAAAAAAAATCTTTAAAAATGTATGTGTTTTTATTGTTTTATGAAGTTATACACCATGTTGAAGAACAAAAATTGAAATATTTCATAAAAATGTCTCTGGTATTCAATCAATTTTGCATTATGTAACACCAAAAATCAAATTCGACCTTGGCAAAATTGATAGTTTATCCAAAAAATATGATAAATTATGATATTTCCTCATATTTTGTGTATTTGTTTTCCAATTTTTCTGTTTGAATTTGTAGATTTACAAGCCAGGAATCTGTTTGACCTTATTCGACATTTGACCTACTTATGTGACCTTTGACCCCAATTTAACATTGAGGTCCTTATACATGTAGGACATCTACCATACACTTTAGTTACAAATGGGCCGATACCAATGCCAGTAGAAAATTGCAGGTATACAGTGCGTCCCCCAAAAAATAGAATCCTAAAACAAAGGCTAATTGTGCGGAAGCAATGGGGCGTATGGTGGTATGAATAAGTTCACAATAAACTGACTTATGCTCCTTCAAATAATACATTAAGCAAACCTATTCACTCATGCATCTCTGAGTACCATGACTTTAACAATTTAAAGTGAAAAACAATTTGTTACGCTTTTTGGCTTTGACACTTTGCACACCAGCTGTCCATCTCTTTCTTTTCATGGAATGCACAGTGCCAAAGCCATAAAGCGTAACAAGTATTTTTCACGTTAAATTTTTGAAGTCATGGTACTCAGAGATACATGTATGAATACGTTTGCTTAATATAAATCATTTGAAAGAATATGAGTCAAAGTTTATGTTGAACTTATTTCTGCCATTATACGCCTCATTGCTTCCGCAAATAAGCCTTTGTTTCCGGGTTCTGTTTTTTCTGGGACGCACTGTATATCATTTGACCTTTGACCTACCTACGTGACCTTTGACCCCCAAATAACATTGAGGTCCCTGTCACGCATCTACCAGTTCCGTGATCTACCACCCAAGTTTGGTTACAAATGGGCTTGTGGTTAGAAAGTTACCTAGTTTGGGCCCCCCTTGTGGGCCATGCCCCCTGGGCCCCCAGGGGGGCCTGGTGAAATTAAAGTCATGTTGATTGACATAGAGTCATGATAGTACCTTAATTTCAACTTACAAAACAAATTTCAGGGATGTTTTCCTAATTAGCATAGTCATAGTCATAGACATAGTCATTTTGCATTGCATGTGTGTGGATGTTTCAGACGTCACTCCGTAACCAGATATTGATTTAAGTTTCATATCATAATTGAGAAAATAATCAACCAATTTTCTTATGAAAGGCTCCATATCAAACGTAGAACATCATAGAATCCAATCAATAGCTCAAAGTTGTGATAGCCATTTGAAGTTCACAGAGTTTGAGCAAATTATTTTCTTGTCATGCATGTTCATTTTGCGTCACTCCGTAACCATGATTATGAATATTCATATCTCATTAATTCAATGGAACACGGAACATGGAAAGACGAAAATGATGGTGAGTGGAGCAGAAGAGGAAGTATCAGTGAGTAAGGTAGACCCATGCGGCATGTGTGGAAAGAGGGTGAGGGCAAATTCAGTGTTGTGTGGGAAGTGTGGGAAATGGATTCATGGGAGATGCACAAGGATGAAGAGAGTGACCCCGAGGTTGGCAAGAGATTTTGTGTGTGGAAAATGTGAAAAAGGACCAGGAGAGATGGTGGAACATGTTGAAAAGTTGTCGTGAGCGAGGTGGAGAACAGTGAAAGAGTTTTCATACTTGGGGGACAGGGTGAGTGTGAGTGGAGGTGCAGGCAGCTGTAACAGCAAGGGCAAGATTTGGATGGGTGAAGTTAGGGAATGCGGAGAGTTGTTATATGGGAAAGGTTTCCTCTGAAGATGAAAGGATTAGTTTATAGAGTTGTGTGAGATCGGCGATGTTGTATGGGAGTGAAACGTGGTGTTTGAGTGAAAATGAGATGGGGATTCTGAGAAGGACTAGAGAGGCAATGGTGAGAGCGATGTTGTGTGTAAGCTGATGGACAGGAGGAAGACTGAGGTTTTTGATGCAGATGTTGGGTTTGGAAGAGACGGTGGATCAGATGGTGAAGGCGAAACGGAGTACGTTGGTATGGACATGTGTTGAGGAGGGATGTTGATCATGTTTTGAGAAGCTGCGCTTGAGTTTGAGGTGGCTGGTCAGAGGGGAAGGGGGCGACCGAAGAAGACATGGAAGAAGCAGGTGGTGGAGGAGAGTAGGAGGGTTGGGTTGAGGGAGGAGGATGCGCCGAATAGAGTAAAGTGGAGGGAGGGGGTGAGGGTGATTTCTGTGAGTGCGAGGTGAATCCGGCCACCCCCGTAGCTCGGGGACTAAACCGGATTTAAAACCTGGATTACTGCTACTACTACGGTAATCAATTTTGTCATTTTGAAAAGTGGGTACCAACAACTATTGTCATGTACTATTTGTTTGTTGATACAGATTAAAGTATGCATGATAAATTTGTTTGAATGCTGAAATTTGTTTCTGAATGTCACTCCGTTACCTTGGAACTGCCATTATGTAGAATGCAGGAATTACTTAAACCTGTGACTGCATAAATCATAGATACAAGTATTGGGCATATCAGTTTATTTTATTGTGCCGAGTACTTACTTTACCCTAAAAAGCCCAAGCTTTTTTGGCTCTCCGTGGCCCAAGAGGGGGGGGGGCACATTGTGCCCCCTAAAATCTTTATTTTTAGACCAATCACTTTCAAATTTTGCACGCATGTAAAACAACTAAAACTCTACAAAATGCAATCATCGAAATTTCTCAAGGTTACCACATGGGGGCACTATTCACCATAATATAATGACATTATAGAAAAAAGGGATTTGGTTGGATATTTCTTGGTTTTCGTCTTTAATATCCCATGAATGCATTCACAAGTGACTAACTTGTCAATAGTTATACAAGATAACATGTTTTTTGATAGAAAATAAGTATTTTGAGTAAATTTTGCCTGTTTGAGGCTCATATTTTGTGTTACCATACATGCAGTGATAATGTAATGCGTATATGCTCATGTTACTATGCACTGTTGGTTGTGCCAAAGATTTAAAATAACACGGATAAATGATTTTTTTTTTTTAGTTCATTCTGGTACACCTTTTTGATGAAATTACACTTTGATACATCAAATCTTGTGTAATATAGAAATAAAACATGGGAAATAAAGGAAAATAACAAGAATAATGAATTTTCAATATTTTTTATTGTTTTTATTGTTTTGGCGCCAAAAACAAAGAAACACAAAAGAAATTTATTGAATATGTTCTCAAATGGAGAAACACAAGTTTCATGTCATGAATGAATCAAAAGAAATGAAAAACAAGTGACAGTAGCTCTTTTGTGTAGTGGAAAAACAATGAAACATCAAAAAATGACACACATGACCTTCAAAATGTGGTTGCCAAGGCAATATAATTTCATGGGTAACCCTAAATTATACACCATAATGTTTGCCATACAATTTTAGGAAAAGTCACCAAGTTTAATGAAATTTCGTCAAAAATTGTGGAAGTGGCGAAGGATAATGTGGTAGGGGGCACATTGTGCCCCCCCCCCTTAGGTTTTTTAGGGTTAACACATTCTAGACATTATACACGTGCATGTATTTAAGATCACTTCATGTGTACCGAAAACCAAGAATGAACTTTCGTAAAATAAATCAATTACATACTATAGTTTGTATTCTTGCAGTTTCCTAGCGACTTCAGAGACCTTCAAAATTTTACTCAAGGTTCTTGAAGTAAAAGTTTTAAAGGACGGTTTTGACATTGCTCTTGAGAAGCCAGTAGAAAAGTAAAAGAAAAAATTGTACACGTAAATACCCCCAAAAAAATAAATAAATAAAGGGAAATACATGTAGCATGATTGGAGTCCACCTCAACTTGGGTCTAGGGGTAAAACAATTCTACTTGTAGAATAGGGTGAAAACCCGGTTTTGTGGTCATATATCCACATGCATATTAGAACACGGGTCTGGATGCCTACTGGTATGTACATGTAATGTCAAGTGTGCAATTTCTTCTTACGACTCAGGTAATTGTAAACATAAATGCTCTCCAGGATTAAAACAGCCACGAGAAATCCTCCAAGTATTCTGAAAACAGTCGGAAAGGATCCAGTTATGTCAAACAGGTAACCTGCGTAAACACAGAGAACAAAAAAAAAATACAGACTCTTAAACTTAAAAAATACTGCTAACGTGGAATGTTGTCAGAGAAAAGTAATCAAAAAGTTGCATCGATAGTGATTACTAGTAGTGTACTTCCATCCATGAACTATACATTGGTCGAAATCAAGCAAACAGGTAACCTGCGTAAACACAGAGAACACAAAAAATACATACTCTTAAACTTAAAAATACTGCTAACGTGGAATGTTGTCAGAGAAAAGTAATCAAAAAGTTGCATCGATAGTGATTACTAGTAGTATACTTCCATCCATGAACTATACATTGGTCGAAATCAAGCAAATATTAGAAATATGATCCCCGGTTCGAGTCTCGTCGCGGCGACAGTGTCCTTGGGTAAGACACTTCATCTACAATACCCCTCTCCACCCAGGAGTACAAATGGGTACCTGAGAGGACGAGAAATCCCGTTGGAGGCAAGTTGGCCCGAATGCCTACCCATGCTAAGTGGCAGCCGGGCTAGGAATACTTCACAGGGAGTGGACGTGATGCACACCAGAAATGGTCCGATGGTCAGGGAGGGTAAAGTCGTGATAAAGTGCCCTAACGTCACTGATCCAAGACTTATAAACCATCAACTTTATTTTACCTTTATTTTACGGCTTATAAAATATGTTTACCAATACCAAATCGTATTCCTTAGTATACAAGCAATGCTACTGTATAGAATACCACAATGTTCAGATCTTTCATATAATTTTCCATGTATTGACACAAGTATGTTCAACACTTCTATTCTGAATAATCTATAAGTTACTGAACACTATTCGTCTACAGCAAAAGTCCTTTCTGGTAGATACCATACGAATTTATACACTACAAAGCAGTGTTGTAGTCCTCGAGGCCGGCCTCGAGGCCAAATCCTGGCCTTGGCCTCGTCCTTGACCTCGGAAAAAATCCTCGGCCTCGTCTTGGACACTTGGTTCAATCCTCGGAATCCTCGAGCGAGGCCGGGCCGAGGCCGGGTAAAATCCGGGTAAAATGCTTACGCTTGAGCACTATTAGGTGGGGAGTTGAGTAACCGGACACCTAATTTTTAGATTTTTTTCTGGACGTGTTACCAATAAAACGTAATTTTCTAATGATCAATGTCAGTATTTTCATGAGAAATGAAGATTATGGGGAGAAAAGTAAATGCTGCGTACCCGTGTTCTGTTCACAACTTTGCGCGATTGTTCCCCGACGCGTACAGCGCCGTAACGCGCGGTGTCCAGGTACTCAACCCGTCCGGAAATACAACCTCTCATGATATATCGGGTGGGTTAATAGTTTGAAGATTTCCCGCATCTGCCTTGACATGATTTTGCTTCACCAGCGTATTTTCAGAAACTGCAAATGGCACAGGCCTACTCTTTTTTTTTAAGGCTTTGAGGCTGAATTTCATTCTGTATTGCTGTACAATTCACCAGTTATCATGTAGATAATGAGTGTGAATAGAAGACGATTAAGAGTTAACTCTATCTCCGCGCCGCCGATATGTCCGCAACGTAAAAAACTTTCGCCGCGAAGTTTCATGACTTTTTTCCTCCGAGTCTCCTACATCTTTTAAAAACAAATTTGCGACGCCCGGATACACGGTTCCAAAGATACGCATAATTTTGCACATGCATGTCGCACCAACAATGCCTCAAAAACGTGATTTTGTGTAAAATTTCAATACAAATTGATTTCAGCCCAAAATCATAAATGTGTGAATATTTTGGGTTTTACTGATTCAAATTAATTAATTTTATGCTGTTTATGATTGCATAAGTGTCACCGACAAATTTCATTGAAAAAACAATAAATCCTAATCCAAATCCTAGGTTCCACATTTTTCCCGGTCACGCCAGTCGCCGAAAACTCGCTGAGCGGGGGGGGGGGGGTAGTGACGAAACATTGTTTCCCAAATTCAAGGTCCAATTTTTTCCCGGTCACGCCAGTCGCCGAAAACTCGCTCGCATATCAATTTCTAAGCGATCTTTGACTTTCTTCATGGTCTAGAGTTTTGCAACACAATGGTAAATTGGAACTAAAACCGTCGTTTTTGGCACATATTTTGCCATTGTAACAAAACTACAGGCTTGATATACTATTGACACGAGATTTATGATAATCAAACATTTCTCTTTAAGGTTAGATCAAAATATGTGATTAAAGTCAACGCTATGGCTCGCGGTTTTCAGTCTAAAGACTTCCTTTTTGGTAAAAAATCTCGTGGAAGATCACCGTTTTTCTCATTTTTTTCTCTCTTTGCCGCTTCATAAAATGAAAGTGCGAGATCTATAAATATATTGACGATGAGGATATGTAGTGGGAAGTCTGAGGATTCTAAAAATGTAAAAATCAAATTGTATTTGTAAGGAGAAGGCCCGCGGAATTGGCAAAAACAATGACAGATACGATTTTCTCTCACTGAGATATTCACGTGTGTCTTTGTTATTATGCGTTCTTGTGTGAATGCAAAAAATAGACATGTTACTACAGCGCGTCGAGAGGCACTAGTGCATGACCAGTGCGTATTATAACCTCGTATTTCTCTGCGTAAAAGAGGATCGTCTTCTATTGTTGATTTGAAATTGATATGGGTGATTTCGAGTGAAAAGGGGGTTTTGGGGGTGTTTAACAACCCCCTTCGGCTAAAGGGGGTGTTTGAACACCCCAAACACCCCCCTGCGTACGCGTATGATATCTGCTAAAACATGACAAACTGCTACTATTGTTACTTTATAACAATTTTTCTTTATCTTGTGAGTGTATCAACTGTGCACTATACACACTAATAAATTAGGGAGTAATTGGGGTGTAGAAATTGATACAATAGCTACACCCTAGAAAGTCTACACCTTTAGGGGTGTACAATTACAGTATGCACCCGAAAGGGTGTAAAATTACACCCCATAGGGTGTAAAATGTAAAAAAATATACCCTATAGGGTGCAAAATTACTCCTTATAGGTTTTAAATTACACCCTATAGGAGTTAAATTACACCTTAACCCCTTGGGCTCGATGCTACACGGCACTGATGTTCATTGAGAGACGACGCGATTTTTACGTGGTTGACAGTGAAGGGAATATAAACCAATCTTTTCTTATAAATTTCCGCACAGATTATCTATTTTCTTGATTTATACTGGTCAGAATTGTGCAATGTTTGAAAAAACAGAAGAGATAAAATTCATATCCTTTTTTTCCAGAGAGTAGTTCGCGTTGACCTGAGGACATGTCATCAATATCAAGAAATGCCCCGCGAAGGATGCGGTTCGTTGTACTTCTCGCAGAGTTAAGCTACACTTTTTGAACAAGGTATCATGGAAATCTTTCGGAGTGCTGATCCGTCGTTGGTTCAGCAACTGAATATCATCATATTGCAACAATCGGACTGTGACGTCATTACAACCACGATGACCTACATGGCATGTGAGTAGATTCAGAAATTATTATTATCTTACATAGTGTAAAATATTAACTAATCCTCTCTTTTTGTGAATCAGAATCTATAATTATATGAGCGGGCTTCTGAGAAAATGTTTCTCTTTATAGACTGCATAAATAGCAGAAACTTATAAACCGGACTCGTAACCAACATCAAGAATATTTTTCAACAGAGTCCATTTATCAACACGATGGAAAACCCACTCATATTTTTTTGTAGCTTGCTTCAATTATGTAATGGAATTGTCTTTTAGATCATCGCAAGTTCACCAAAAAATACACACGCGGGAAAAAACGAACATTTATCAATATAAGCCTCTCTGTATAATGATCAAATTTCCCTTTTTTTGGGGGGGGGGGCAGTGTATTCCTACCCAGATACTGACGCCTGTGACTGCTTTGCTGGATTTATTACCTTCTCGGTGCCTAAGGTATTAACAATAAATTTGTGAGTACATGTAATTTTTCGAGTTTCAAAAGTTTTGGAACTCAGCCGTGATAAAAATGTTAGATTATCGTTCATTTTCACAAAGATAGATGAGTATTGCTCTTCTAATGCCCACATGAACGATTTGCCAGAGAAGGTTACAATTATTCTGCTGGCATGACCTTTTTTGCATTGCCTTGCTGTATTGACCAATCGATGGTCAATGCCGATTATGAATAATGTTATGGTTCCGTGTATACTTCTTATTTCTCTTACTCACAGGTCCCTTCCGCTCAGATGTGATACGCAAATTCAATGTAAGACTTCTAGCTACGTTTGCTGGTCCGGGACGGGCTGACAAATGATAGCTAGCTCGTTTTCTAAACGCCAGAATTGCGGAGTACTATTCTTTTTATCAGGTAGGATATACAGGGTTTACTCTATCCATTATAGCTTTTACAAAGACTGACAATTAAAGCATGACGTACCTCAGAAGCCTAATGATGCATTGGAAAGGCTGTAAGTTGTTTTAGTTGCTTGATGCACATTTCAGAGAAAAACGTTGTGATTGATCGGACACACAAGAGTTTAAAGACAGAGGCTACATTTAACATCGTGGAGCTTCAATTTTAAAAAACATTTCAGACTGTGATATCTGAGCTTACACCCTAGAATACAAAAATTTGGAAAAGTTATGCTGCCGTTGGCAAGATATGCACGAATGAACAGTTTCCACTGCGGTGGAGTATAAATAGCTTAGATCTATACACAGTAAGTCTATGAGAGGAAATGGCATGGAGAATGCGGTCAAGCTGAGTACTCATAGATTTTCACGTTTTTAAAGCATTAAATAATCATTTTGAAATACAAATTTTTCAGGGCTTCATATTTAGATGTTATCAAAGACACTCAGACCATGGAGGATAATATAGGTCACATTTTTAATAACTGTGGTCATTGTTGACTCGTGTGGTATTTGATCTTGGCACTGAATAATTATGATTAGTCTTGAATCCTTGCGATTAGTGACAAGCATACAAACACAGATTGTTGAATTTACTTCGAAGGAAGTGTGGTAGAACGAACCCTTGGGAAAGATTGACTTCTCCAAATGCGGTAGGCTGGTTTGGGCATGTGAGGTGAACTAAAATGACATTAGGAGGTCACATCTTAGAGATGTGGAACTACAGTTAAGAAAATCAGCTGTTGAAAGCGGAAAATGTGGTGGCAAAATCTATTTTTTATTGCCAGAGGGAGGAACCCCCCAATCTTACTTCCCTGTTTTCCTCGTCACTTTTGTTTTTGGTATACATCGACTAAAAACAACCACAATGCACGATTTCCGTCATAATATAATGTAATAATAGAAAGACATGGAATCTTTCTGAGAGCAAATGTAGCATGTCATAAGGTTGAATAGAGTGAAATCGACCTCATGTAACCTGGATAATTCTGCGATTTAAGACTACCTAGAATTATCAAGAATGTCACGTCTGCCATTTGTTAATTAACGTCACTGTGTGATAAGGAATGCAGTATTCGAGATATATAGCCGTTGCAAGAAGTTGTAGCTAAGTGATGCGTTGGAACTTATTAAATGTCTCTTGTAAATTTATTTACATGTACTACCTATAAAACAACAACGAAGATATAAAATACTATTTTCATTTCAGGGTGTCTGTAGCTCCATGTTATGTCAGGTGGCCATGGTTGTCACACGGCAACATTTCGGAAACGCTTTCGCTTCAGCAAATTCGTTCAGCTACCTCGGTTCACTTATGGGAGGCATCCTAACACCCTGTTCTCGCGCCAAACTGATTGACGCCAACGGATTACATGGATCCCTCCTCTGCTTGGTGGTTGTGTTTTAAATACTGTCCCAATTGGCGCCACTTTCAGACACCAAGACACATGCAGAAACGCCCTCCAAAAGCTGCAGAATCACTCTTGTCGGAAAAGAGACATTCAACATCACGAACGATCACAAATCTCTCTCATACACACGGCAAACCAAAGTCGTCAAACTTAACACTCTAAAACAGCTCTTGACTGCATTTTGAATGCATTCCAATTCAAAGCGTTGAAAAATGAACCTTATTTCGCTTTGTTCTTCTTGCATGCCAGTATTTTCTTGACGCCGCTTTTATCGGCTGGGCTTTGTTCATGGTCTCGTACGCTATGGACGTGGGATTGGAGGAATCTCACGGCTGTATTTCTTCCGATGCCGGAGCATGTGGCGGCTTCATCAGCCGGGCAACATTGGGTGTGATCATGCATTTTAGAGCAACGTGGAGCCCATACTTGTACGCCATCAACGTCGTGATCGCGTCAATGGCGCTTTTCTTCTATCCGTTACATCATCATTGGCCTCATTTAGTGATATGCTCTTTCTTCGCGGCTATGGCATCTACGGAGCGGCATCGACGTCTTTCGCCGTCGTCTCCCTGACGGTTTCCGAAGACAACTTTCCTGGCATCGTTGCGACATCATTCTTTATGTCTGGTGTCGGTGTGGCACGGCTGGCGTTTTAACGGTGAATGTTTTTATTCATTCATAAAGTACGTTTTAAAAACATATACTTTTGTACAACAACGCTAATGTAATACAAAAAAAAAATTAAAAAAACACAAGCACGACACTTGTAGCAGTGTTGTATCTAAGGCCGGCTCACCGAGGTCAAGGACAAGGCCAAGCCGGGGGTCTAAAAAAAGCCGAGCCGAGGACCAGGCCAAGATTTTCTCCAAGGACAAGGCAAGGCCGGAGAGGCCCGAGGCCGGACCGAGGCCAGATTTTTTGGCCAAGGCCGGACGAGGCCAGACATTTTATGCAAGCAGGATCAAAAGAATATGTCATTTTATGTTCTCGTACTAAGGTTTCATTGTTTGTGTTGATTCTTATTGTTTAATCTCATGGTATACCCCTCAACTCTCCATACAACACACGCATACACTTATATTCACAGACATTACTGGAGCTCCCCTCATTCTCATTTGTGAACTTTGTGTTCTTGTCTTATCAATGTATGACTATGCCTTATTTGAAAATCACACCCAGCCTATACAACTAGGAAAATAAAGGAGTTAATTGGGGTGTAAAAAATTGATACATATGCAACGCCCTTTTAGCCCTTGGGGACGACGGCTTGTACAGAAGCCCATTGCATTGCACACTCAGAGACGACGGGCTTCTACAGAAGCCCAAATCTTTGACCAAATTTTTGGTCAAACATTGATTAACGGAAGATTTTTACTGTTTAATGCGTCTGATTAA
>JZLH01S0610822.1:28266-43501 GCA_001188425.1 Eucidaris tribuloides
GGATTTCATGAGATGACTAAAGTGTAGAACTAAAATACGTTTGAGCGCAATAACAATTATATATTTATTTTTTAAAAATCCACAAAAAAATCATGAAAAGGTATTAAATTAAAGTAATTAAAAAACAACCCCCAAAAATGATAAATTTCAATCTAATGTCACTTATCTTTAAATTAACATCAGAATTGTTTGTTACAAGTCTTATAACGCGCGTAACCACCACGTGACTCAACAACAACTCTGAATACCGCCATTTTTAAACAGACGTTTTAGCGTCGAGTCGGACGCTACAAAAAGCTCAGCAGTCCTGAAATACTTAGATTATAATTGTTTCACCTGGGGTGAGCAAATATTAATCCCGGATGTTACGTTCACGGAAAAATGAGAACTTCTAAAATGTCTCTAAAATATTCCATAATTATGAGCATGAGTGTATATAGACTGCTGTCTTATAAAATTATTTTCCCATGACATTAATATTCATGTTCCTATATTTAACATATTTTGTTAATGACAACATAAAATTTTTGTGATCAGGGTGTTTATTTATTGTCCATTTAATCATTATCATGTTAGTCAGATACAAAAGTTTGACATATTTTTAAATGGTATTTCCACAATGTGAAATCGTGAGATTAAATCTCTATGTCATAAAGTGACCATTCTCATGGAGTTTTCAGATTTATTTATATTTTTTCTTCGAATAGCTTAATGACCTCTTTCATTCTCCTGTTTGTTTGTACACATTAAGCTATGCCCAGGAAGGTACCAGGTTGTCGTGAGCAACCTTTAATTGGCAGATATTTATGCAAAAAAAGTGATATACATGTATAAATCTTAATATACATGTATAATGTAGTAACTGTGGTACTGTTCATTAGTTCATGAAAACCTGCACCTCGTTAGAATGAAAACATACCTTCCACTGTAACAGTCGCAGCATCAGGGTGAGTGTTGACACCAGTGCTCTTACACTGATATTGTCCTTCATCTTCAATCGCAATATCAGAGATGATGAGTGTGGAAGTGCCTCCAGTGGCGTTGGTAGACTCTGATACATTAAAGTTGGCGTATTTAGGAGTGTTTGGGGCAGGTCTTTTACCACTTAAGTATATTTGATAATTTGCAACAGTGACATCATTCCAAACAAAATGAGGAGTTTCAGTTACACCAGCTACACTGCAAACCAACTGAGTCGTGCTCCCACTCTCCGCTGTGGTATCAACAGGTCCTGTTATTGTCTGCCCAGATACGACTTAAAAAAAATGTAGCAAGATAGGTAGCACAAAACTGGCTGATAATGAATAAGTAAATCTCCACACATGATCAATAAATAGGTCCCAGGTTACTTGAGTAACTGTAGCGACAATAGGTTAACATGATACTGTGGCTGTCACATTAAAGATCACATAAATCATGATAATATTTACTAGACGTTTTTCCAGAGTTGTTGACTCGAGTCGGTGACTTGGACTCGAGTCAGACTCGAATCGCCAATTTTTCTGACTTGCAACTTGACTTGACCCGTGTGCAGATGACTTGTGACTTGACTTGACTTGACTTGAGACAGAATGACTTGCGACTTGATTTGACTTGAGAAAAAAAATGACAGGGTTACAACACTGATGTACATGTATGCATGATTATGAGTGAGGTATTTTTTGTTTTTGTTTATAAAACTTTTAAGAGCTCTTTATTCTTAGTCCATAATGTACCCTCTAGTTGTCCTTTCTTTTATTCAGCGACCATCTGAATAAATGGTTTCTAATCTGCAGCAAAAACCCTGCGAAGTTGTTTATGTTGAGGCACAATTTTTGATGACAGAATGACTTGCGACTTGACTTGACTTGAGAAAAAATGACTTGCGACTTGACTTGACTTGCGAAAAATGACTTGGTCACAACACGTACTGCGTTTTTCGTCAGAAATCTGTTTGATCGTGTAATATGCAAATCTTCCTTGATGGGTCCAAAGGGCCCAACAAAACTATCAACTTCCAAATATGCTGAAATTCTATTACTTCCGTATAATAAGGCTTGTAGGACCTATTCATTGGAGAGGGGGCATAACAGTTGTTAGCCTGATCATCTGATCAATTCCCGAAATTGTGTATGTTTATTCGCCACAATAGGGTGGGGGTAGCCACTACAATTTTGATTAACACACAATATAAGCTTTGAGTGAAATAAATCGTCAGACAAATGCAAAACATAGCAAGAAAACACAAATTCTTAATTTTGATTGATAAATGATGTTGAATAATTAATGTATCCCCTAAAGACCTCTATAAGAAAAAAAAAAACAAGTCAGTGGTCAAATAAAGGTCAAATTAAGCATTTTTTTAAATTTTAAATTCAAATGAATTTGCAGTAATGATAAGCGATAAATAAGAATAGTAGACAGTGAGTAGATGTTAGGAAAATCCTCTCTAAGCCTTATCACATTATATATGGTAGAATACCGAAAATTGAAACTGCTCAAGAAATATCGAAGGATCAAATTAACATTACATGCAAGTACACAAACACACACACAAACACACACACACACACACACACACACACACACACACACACACACACACACACACACACACACACACACACACACACACACACACACACACACACACACACACACACACACACACACACACACACACACACATGCACACACACATGCACGCACGCTATTATGAAGCCCGTGGACAATACACTTGAGTAGGTGATTCTCTTACCAATTGCAATGGTTAAATAAAGCATCAGTTGAACAAGCAAATCCATCGTTTGGGTTATCAGTGATCGATGTGTCTGTATCCGCTTAGTTATTGTTAAGTATCATGTCCATAGAAATGTCGTCTGCAATACATATATAGACAGTTCAAACAATATACATACTACTCATATTTATTACACTGTATTTTCAGGATAATCTGTTCTTTTCTATATATCTCTAATTCTCCGTTTATCCATCTATCTGTCCATCCATCCATCAAGCCATCCATCCATCTATCGATCTATGTATGTATGTATGTATGTATGTATGTATGTATGTATGTATCTATCTATCTATATATCTATCTATCCATCTATCTATCTATCCATTTACATGTACCTACCTATTTTAGGACATTATCAAAAGTTATGGAGTATGTGACAACATGACTTCTCTGATTCGAACTACACGTCCACAACAATTTAATGTCAACACGAATTTTACTCACCGCCCTATTTCTGCGAGTCCATAATCAAAGTAGAGGTTTACTGAATCAAAAGCATGCCCGATATATACGAATGATTATGAAATGATGAAAACGAGTCCTCCACCTCTCCCCTATTATTGCACCTTTTACGCACCTTTATTTTGTAGTGTGTATATATGTATGTATGTATGTATGTATGTATGTATGTATGTATGTATGTATGTATGTATGTACCAACATTAGGACAAAAAAACAACGCATAATAATGAAGAGTATAGTTTCTGTGCTACCCCTACATCTAAAAATTGGTACGAGAAAATATAATACAATAAAGAATGGAGAACTCGAAAAAAGAAATTATTCATAAAGATGAAGCATGAATTGTCATTATTTATAAATAATGATTATTTGTAAATAATGCAAAACTCGAAAAAATTATTTATAAATAATGAAGTAGAAATTTTCATTATTTAACAAATAGTTATTATTTATAAATAATAGAAAACTCGACAAACTTATTTATAAATAATGACATCGCATACTTCATTATTTATAAATAATGGAAAAGTGGATTGAAATTATTTATAAGTAATGAAGTATGCGATGTCATTATTTATAAATAATGAAGTACAAAATATCATTATTTATAAATAATGGAAAAGCGAATTGCAATTATTTATAAATAATGAAGTACGTAGTGTCATTATCTATAAATAATGAAAAACAAAAAATCATTATTTATAAATAATGGAAAATTGAATTGCTATTATTTATAAATAATAAAGTGTAAATCGCCATTATTTATAAATAATGGAAAATTGAATTGTAATTATTTATAAATAATGAAAATAGTTTCGAAATTATTTACAAATAAATTGTAAATTATATGTAAAGAATTGTTTTTATTGAATAATTTGTCTATATAATTGTTTTACAAACGGCGCCTCATATTAATGTCCTTCAGCAAGACATTTTTAATCTGCTTTGCTGCTCTCCACCCAGGTGTATAAATGGGTACCCTGGTCGGGTCATTTATAGCTTCAGCGCGTAACAGCTGGTTAGCTTAAATGTACCTGTCATGACCTTGGGGTAATAATAACGCGCGTAGAGACGTGCGATAAGCTACGTATGATGCGCTATACAAGAACGTATTATTATTATTATTATTATTAATAAAAAGGATAATAGTCAATTCTTATACAGCGTGTCCCAGAAAAAAAAATGTCCCCTCATAGACTACAGAATAATTTCCAAAATCAAGTTTTATTCTCAATTAAGTTTACACGTGGCTTTTGGCGGGCAAGGGGCCAGCGCCTTATTCATCAGATCATGTGTATTTTTATAGTTATCTGATTTTGTGTGTGTCTGTGAATCTTTAATGTATTTTTCCCTTTTCCAACGAAAGCCCACTTAATATTGAAATTCCTGTGAAAGGTCTCGCTTCATTGGTTTTCAATACACAGGCTCTTCTGTAACAACAGTGCTTTCCAGCCCATCCCAAGTTTGATAAAAAAAAATAACGGCGCATCATCAGATCACCTTATTCTATGCTTCATCTAAACTATCTCAACGACTATTCATTCACTTTTTGAAATGAAAAAAGCCCTGTTCCACTGGTCGTGTTTGCTTTCACTGAGTATCCTCCGCTTATTATTTGTTCTTTCATGTCCAGCTTGTAAACTTGTAGGCCTATTGTTCTGCTACACGTCATTCCACCTGATTTACAGGTTAATGCATTAATGTCGTATTGCAAACATGAAATGGGCTGAAAAGCACTGCTGTTACCAAATAGACTGTGTATTCAAAACCAATGAAATTTTCACAGAAGTTAGAAAATAAAATGGGCTTTCTTAATTTGAACACTAAATATAGATGAAACTTGATTTAGCAGTATATCAGGAGGACATTCTTTTTGGAACACGCTGTATAGCGCCCACTCCGCCAATAAAAATATGCTCTTAGCGCATACAACAAAAAGAATAATAACAATATATGAACAACTTACAAAGAAGGCGTGTAATGAAAACATAAACATAAATGCAATTTACGGGGGAAATGTGTTTAGTTTTTAATTTATACATGTTTTCTTTTCGATTACCATAATCTTGATGACCTATTTCATTTCCTAATTGCCATTCCCAGGCAAGCTGTCAGGTTGTGAACAACCTTTGTCAGAAAGGTTATGCATCAATTTGCATACATTATGAAATTGGTATATTACCTATGTGATGCAATGACTGCAATACTGTATAACTTGATAAACACGGCAAAATATTAAAATTAAAGCATACCTTCTACTGTAATAGTCGCAGCATGCTGAGGTAGATTACTCATACCAGTGATTTGACATCCGTATGGGCCTTCATCCTCAATGGCAATATCAGAGATGATGAGAGTCGAAGTGCCTCCAGTAGCATTAGTTGACTCTGATAGATCAAAGTTAGTGTATTTTGGAGTATTTGGTAAAACTCGTTCACCACGATAGAATAATGCTAAAGTGATATCAGTCCAAATAAAGATGGGAACATCACTGGTACCAGTTACACTGCAGACCAACTGCGCTCTGCTCCCACTCTCCACTGTGGTATTAACAGGTCCTGTTACAGTCTGCCCGGATACTACTATAAAATGAAGCAACATAGATAATACAAAATTAGCTTATATAAGTACACTGTAAATCAATGAATATTCCAGGTGGCTTTATTAATGCAATGACAATAATACTGTCACGTGACAATCAGTGTATGATATACTAGGTGTTAAAAATAATATTTGTCAATTTTGGAAATTAATAACACAAAAACTGTACAACAGACTATACTGGCATTGAGTATAGTTACAGCAGAGTAGTGACCATTTTTGTTTGAGTTGGTTTGAATATGATATCAATAATCAGTTTTATGTAATTCATGTTTATTTAAAAATTCAGGGTTCAGATTTTGCTCAATATCCAACCCCCTGTACAAAATTGAAACTGTACAGAAATCAAATGGTGTGTGTGTGAGTGTGTGTTTAGTCCCCACACAATAGCAACAGACAATGGCGGTGAATAGCACACGGTAGTAACCTTGGTATGCCAATCTCTCACTACAGCCAGGTGCTTTTATTAATATTCATCAATAAGTAGCCTGGCGACTGCTAGACTTTATTCACTATCCACAGCCTTTGTCTAATGCTATTGTGTGGGGACTAGGCACACACTCTCACACATACCATTCGATTTCTGTACAGTTTCAATTTTGTACAGGGGGTTGGATATTGAGCAAAATCTGAACCCTAACTTTTTAAAAAGCATGAATTACATAAAATTGATTATTTATATCGTCTTCAAACCACCTAAAACAAAAATGTTCACTACTCTGCCGTAACTATACTCAATGCCAGTATTAAAAAAATCAAATGGTGTGTGTGTGTGAGTGTGTGTTTAGTCCCCACACAATGGCAACAGACACAAAACAGGCACAAAATTTTTCGACGTATGCCAGCGTATGATCATACGTCCCGCATACGCGGGCCATACGTTGAAGGTAAGTTATGCTGTCGTTTACATACGTCCACACGCGTTATTTGTAAGTTGCTCATAAGTCGAAATACGTCACGATACTGTCTAGGCAGGTTTTGTTTCAGCATGACGGAGATGTTGGTAGAGTGGTGTTTGTACTGCGAAGTCTAGTGCAGTTATGATAAGAATCGTGGAGCGTAGCCTTTTCATATTTCATTTATTCATTTATTCATCATTTATTTATTCATTCATTTATTTATTTATTTATTTATTTATTTATTTATTTGTTTATTTACTTTTATTTTTCTATTTATTTATTTATTCATATGTTTATTTATTTATTTATGTATTTATTTATTTATTTATTTATTCACAAAATTGTAACTCAAAGAGTTACAAAGTATGGCAATTACAACCATTGGTATGAGTAAAATACACATAATTTACACCATATAGTCCATGAGCCAAGTCCCCAAAAGGGCCTTATTTTAGATTTTCGTTGCACCCCCGAGCTGGCAAAGATTTCTTGGTATCATTGGAAAGCTACAAGTCTCTAGTTTTCGGAAATGATATTTTTGACGTTCGACTCTTGATCGTTACCATGGCAACATGGGTCGAACATTACATGATTTTTTTACCCCTGTTAATTTTTTTGTAGTTTCAGTCTGGTGGTCATGTCAAAAAAGATGATTTTCTCCACAAGTTCTTGAGATGGAAAGTTGATTTTTTTCTGGAAATGTGAATCATAGTCATTCATCATAATTTCTAAATCATATCAACAGAGCTGATGCATTGTGGATCTGAAGGTCACTTCAAGGTCAACCTGTCATTATTTCTAAAATGACCTTCATGATGGACTTGTTTTTTAAGGCAAAATTAATTTTAAAGTGCTTATTTTTTTCTTCTGGGGGGAAACACCCATTAAAATTATATATAGCATGAAGCCCATTGTCTGTAGAGTGCAACCATACCACATGAAGCCATCTCACCAAGTCGTTACCATAGAAACGGACAATTCAAAATTCATTCAAATTCACATTTCTGACTCTGCATAACTATGGCTACAAAATATGCAAGTTCATCATTTTAAAGCCACTTGCATGTTTTATATTCAGTGCCGGGATTCAGTGGCATAAAGAATTAATTTTGGTGGGGTTAACTGAGAAGCTTGACCTAATTTGACCTTCAAGGTCATCTCAAGGTCATCTTAGGGTACCCTGAAGGTCATCTGAAGGTCAAATATCAGATCACAGCGTCAAAACCGGCAAATCTTGGATTTCTGCCGCGAATTCCTTGTGTCAAGAGTGCAAGCAGGCACAGAGACTGAATTCTTGGACCAAAACCATTTTGTAATCACCTCAAAGCACAGTTTAGATATATTTTTAGTGATTTTAGATGCAAAGGAATGGCATAAGAATGCAAAGGAATGTCATAAGAATTGTGATTCATCAATTTTAGCGAAAATAACGCGCTAAAAGCTAAACGATCAGTATGTGACTTTGGTAGTGGTATTAACTACTTTTCATCTACGGAACTAGCCAAAATACACCCTGGGCAAGGTGTGACAATCTTATCCTATGTAAATTTGTGTGCTGAATCCGAAAAAAGGATACTCTGATTGACCCATCTGATAACATTTTCATGAATTTGTCAATTTTGGGGCACAAATGTCTATTTTTAACATTTTTGGTAAAAATCAGATTTTGGGGTCAAATACTGTGCCTTAGTAAGGTGAAACAGCCCTGTCTTATGGTCTAGAGGGTGCTGAATCAAATAAAAACAGCCTTGGATGCCTATTTGGAGATATTGTGATCAGATCGGCCATTTTGGGGGAAAAATGTCAATTTTTATCATTTTTTTGGTAAAAAATGCAAATTTTCTCTAGGGTTCAGAATTGGTTCCAAATTTTAGACAAGCCTTAATTTCCTGCTTAGAAGTTGCGCAGATATCAAGCAACTGGCAGAATAATTGTACTCTTGTCCTGGCCAGTGGAGCCATGTTTTGGCTAAAAACATATTTATTTTGGTAATTTTTTGGAAAAGAATTATTTTTCATATCAATATTGAGATTATCAGAGTGGGATCAGGGTTTTTATAAAGCCGATCCTAGTTGAACAATGTATCGATTCCCCAAAGTAGTTTCATTGAGAAGAATGTTGACATTTCGATGTCATTTTGGAAGATATTTGGAAGTCAAAACTGTTGTGTAAAAGAAAATGCATACCCCCGAAATTATCAATCCCAATCTTAGGTATTTTCAACAAATTGGCCATGTGGGGGGGGGGGGGTCGGGGGCAACAAATGAATATCTATTTTTGTTTAAAGGGCAAGTTTTTTTGGGGGGGATGAGGAGTTCAAGAAATGAAATTGTCCCACTAATTCTTGTGAAAATGGTCTCATTTCAAAAAGTTAAAGAATTACTTATCGTAGTTTATTGACACCATTAACAGTATTGTAATCATTTTAGCCACTTTGGGGACATAATACACACATTGAAAGAAAATCACAAATATCGCAAAAAAGGTATTGCTGGTAAACTATCAGATAGCAATCGTATAAGTTGATGGATTTTCATGAGATTTGGTATGAAGGTACGTGATATCAAAATACAGCCCCAGTTTGGGATTAGGGTTTTTATAAAGTCGATCCTAGTTGAACACAGAGGCGGCGCCAGGGTAAAATCTTGGGGGGGGGGGAGAGGGAGGGGGGATCCGTTGAGGAAAATTTTCGCGGCCATTTTCAAATTTGCCAAATCAGCAGCCGAAGAGTCGCTCAGTGGGTTAGCAGAAAATTTTTGCGGCAAAAACGTTTTTCATGACCAAATTCGCGACCAAATCAGCAGCCGGAAAGTCACTCGGGGGGGGGGGGGTTGAGAGGGGGAAATTGGGGAAGGTGAGGGGCCGAAAATTTTCGCGGCCACTAAAATACCCGTTATTTTCATTACTTTGAAAAAAAAACATTATTATTTATTTCTGTAAAGTGAAGATGACACATATTTCTCAAAAAATACAAATCTTATGACATATAATAAAACATATTTTTTTTTTAATGAAGGTAGATGTGCGTAATTGATTCTCAAGCAAGAACCTCCCATGCAGGGGGGGGGGGGGGGTGGGGAGGGAACAAAGCTCACCTTACGACATGCAGCCTCGTTGTGGTGCCCTAAACTCTATAGTTGTATCCCTTGGAGGCCAATATCTACGCAACAATGGGCTACATGAACTATTTGTTAATACTTTACATCCCCTTCCCATATAGATGATTCCACAGGTTAAAATCGGTTAAAATCTGAATATCCGTTTTTATAGAGCATTTTTACAATTAAAAAATATCACTATAACCCCCCCCCCCCCATACACACACATGACATACCGTATCAGGATCTCTTCCCCGGACGACCACCCCTGGATAACCATCCCTAGGATAACCACTATGACATCTGCCCCTAGGACAAGATCAACCATCCTCTAAAGTACGACTACCCCAGGACAATAACCCTTTAGGATGATTACTCCAGCTACCTACCATCGTAGCTAACTACTTCCTAGGGCAACTACCCACCTGGACAATAACCCCATCCCCTGACATTTACCCCGGACATGTACCTCACAGACAAGGGCAACCACCTTCTAGGACATTTACCCACCAACTCCTACAGTAATCCCAAGATATTTACCTCCTCCCGGACAAGTTCCCCCAGGACATGTACCCCCCAAGACAAGTACCTCCTTGGCAGCTCCCCCCTAAACAACCACCTTCTAGGACATTTACCCATCCCTGGTCACCTACCCCCAGACAAGCAAACCCCTGGACATTTACCTTCCAGAAAAGTACCCCTAGTAACTATCCCAGACAACCACTTGCTAGGACTTTTACCCTCCCCCGTCCAACACAAGCACTCCCAGGACATTCCCTACCCTCAAAAAGTACCCCCGGACTTCCCACTGGACAACCATTCCAGGACGAATTCCCCTGGACATTTACCCCCAGACAAGTACCCCTTAGGGCAATAACCCTTTAGGAAAACTACTCCACGGACAAGTCACCCCCACAACTACCCCATAAGGCAATCACCCTTCAGGATATTTGCCCCGTACAACAAAAGCCGTATGATGTTAAGTTAAATTTCGGGTACTTGTCCTAGAGGGTGGGTTCTTTTTTTTTTGGGGGGGGGGGGGTGGAGGTGGGAGGAGGTAGTTGTCTGGATGTACTTGTAGTTGAAGTAGCGTTAGCTGTCCAAGGGGTAGTTGTCTAAAGTGATTGCCCTAAGGGGTAGTTGTTGCGGGATACCCTTCCCTGTGGTACTTGTCAGGGGGTAATTGTAATTGTCCAGGGGGTACTTGTCCAGGGGACTGTTGTCTGGGGGTAATTCGTCGCCCGGCTGGCAGAAGGGTGTTAGCAAATGCTCTAAGCAGAAGGACGTTAACAGTCCGGGTGGCAGAAGGGCGTTAACAGTAAATTGCCGCTAATTTGAAACCCATACGCCTATTCCATTTTTTTCGCCTTACGTATTGATGGAAGGATCTAAAAGATCACAATACTTTGATTTCATGTGAAATAAGCCAATGGTTGTCACGTCACAAGCAATTTGCTGTTAAAGCCCTTCTGCTTAGAGCAATTTCCTAACGCCCTTCTGCCAGCCGGGCGACGAATTGTCCGGGGCTACTTATTGGGGGGGGGGGTCAATATGTGGGGTATAGGATTCGAGGAGGGGAATATTTAGGGAAATTCTTGTGGGGGCGGAGGTAGATTAGATGTCCAGGGCTAAGTGTCCAAGGAGTACTCGTCGGGGGGGGGGGTCGGGGAGTTGTCAAGGTGGTAATGTTCTGGGGGTACTTGTCCAGGGTGGTTGCCCTAGCGGATAGTTGTCTGGTAATTTTGTAGTTGTCGGGGGGGGGGGGTATTGTCCTAGACGGTAATTGACCGAAGGGGTTAGTTGTCCTAGGAGGTAGTTGTCGGAGAAGCAAGGCCTTCTCCTGATCAACGACCATTATATGTTACATGTACCATCCTTTCATCCATTATGACTTCCAATAGCATGTCTGGGCTCCTCCAACATCGCGCCCGGAAGCCATGGTTATTGGTGGGATTGTTTTGTGGAAGAAGACGGAAAGGAGGAAAGAGGCGCACAGTTTGAAAATACTGCACGGCATGACAAAGGTGTGTAACTGCGAATACATTAAATATATAACATATATATTACATCTATATTATATCTATATATATGCTATTGGGATTACATCATCTATTTCGCGCATAAGGGTTCAGTTTACAGCAAAACTCTTTCGAAATGACCAACTTGGAGCAATACGATCATTCCATTTTTCATCATTGAATTATAATTCTCTCAAATCAAAATTATATAAGCAAGTTATATCATATAGGTAATTTTCTAAGAAATATTCATTCAAATTTCAGATACCTTTGATTTTCTTCACGTGGTCTTTCCACTTACCATTACACTAATGGTATTAGCGAGGATATACCCTTTTCGTCTGTATACATCACATTATGTGATAAAGGGCTGCAATACGCGACCTGTCACGGTTACAGATAGGCTATGCCTTTGTATACTCTAAATAACTCGATCGAACTGGGCCCATCAAATTTTCAATCTTGTAAGATCTTCATTCCGGTGTAAAGTTATGGAAAAACAAAAATGTGATTTTTTCTCGACCATTTGCCGCTGTATGTCGTTTTGGCGAAGAGCCGACAAAGTATTAAGCATGGCTTATCTGCCCTGGGCATCAGCTGAAATAAATACACGAAATAAATATAATTGCATAAACATGCATGCCTTATACAGTGCGTCCCAGAAAAAACAGAACCCTGAAACAAAAGGTTATTGTGCGGAAGCATTGAGGCGTATGATTGCAAAAATAAATTCAAAATAAACTTTGATTTACACTCTTTCAAATGATACATTAAGCAAACTTATTTATACATGCATCTCTGAGTGCCATGACTTTTAATATTTAAAGTGAAAAACCACTTGTTGCGCTTTATGGCTTTGACACTGTGCACCCATGAAAAGAAAGAGGTGGACTGTTATCACTGGCTATGGTGCGCACAGTGCCAAAGCCAAAAAGCGTAACAAGTGGTTTTTCACTTTAAATTTTTAAAGTCATGGTACTCAGAGATACTTGCATGAATAAGTTTACTTAATGTATCATTTGAAAGAGCATAAGTCAAAGTTTATTGTGAACTTATTTTTACAATCATACGCCCCACTGATTCCGCACAATTAGCCTTTGTTTTAGGGTTCTGTTTTTTCTGGGACGCAATGTACATGTATCGAAGTTCTATATCATAAAAAGTACCCTCCCTACTCAGTATTGCAACATATACTATAACGCATACATTTTACGTTAAAGGGGTCTTTCTAAAATTAATTAAGTTTATGATTGAAAAAATAACAAATTATTTGAAAAGACATCAATGAATATTCTTTCTCGTTTCTTCTCTAAGGCGGAGAGATTATCAAATGCAGACGCGTCCACGACAGAGGGGCTGGAACGTAAAATTTTGACTTTTTTTTCGCCTCCTATAGCGGTGGGGTATTAATTCACACTATAATAATTTGGTTTCATATTACCAATGAAACGGTTTTAATTGTTTGGAAAGACTTCCAGCAAATAAAATATGTCAGTGTGTTCCACTGACGTGGCCTCAGAAAGAAGACCACACCCCTCGAAGACGAAAGTGACCTCCTATCTTCATAAGACAGTGACAAAGAGGATAAGGCTACTAAAAATGATGGCTTTCTCTTCGCATCATTGTCCAATGTACTGAGAAGTCTCATGACAGTAAATTTTAAGGTGTTTACAATAATAAACTGCCTTTAGAATTGAGAAAGAATAAGAAATTATAACTTGAAGAGGTATTGTTTAAAATATGGGGCGTTTGGTCCTTACTATCTTATTAAGATAGGAGGTCATTTTTGTCTTTGAGGGGTGTGGTCTTCTTTCTGAGACCCCTTCAGAGGAACATATTGACATTTTGTGTTTGCTAGAAGTCTTTCCAAACCATTAAAATCGTTTCATTGGTAATATGAAACCAAATTACTATGCTAGTGTAAATTAACACCCCACCCCTACCGGGAGGCGAAAAAAAGCAAAATTTTATGTTCTAGCCCATCTGTCTTGGGCGCGCCTGAATTTGATATTCTCTCCGCCTTGGAGTAGAAACGAGAAAGAATATTCATTAATGTCTTTTCAAATAATTTATTATTTTCCAATCATAAACGTAATCAGGACTTCATCTTAGAAAGACTCCTTCAACGTAAAATGCATGCAGATTTTTTAAGATATCGTGATATTACATTGATGTCAGTGTAAATGCCAGACACAAATTTCTCATTTCTAAGAAATGATACTTTTGGCACTTGCTTCCTTTTGACGAAGTAGGGCTTGGTTTCTTCTCAGTGATTTGACTCGATCTGACTATTCTCTTAGATTATCCGAGAAAGGATGAGTGAGCCTCCTCGGGATGTAGCTGGGGAGGATGAGAATGATAACGGAGTGATTGGAAAACGGAAGCGAGTAGCTTTCTTGGATCTCCTCTTGAAGATGCACCGAGAGGATCCTACGTTCACCCTGGAGAATATCAGAGAGGAGGTGGATACATTCATGTTTGAGGTACATACAGTGGCGTAGATGGCGGGGCCAGTGGCGGCCGCCCTCCGTATTGTTTTCAAAGCCAGAAAATTTGTCCACAAATTTGTCCTTGGAAAACAAAATGGCCGTGAAAACTTTTGTTGGCCGCGAAAATTCCCACATCCCAAACCACCCCCACTACCACCACCACCACTGAGCGACTTTCGGCTTCTGATTTGACCACGAATTTGGCCGAGAAAGAATTTCTGGCCACGATTTTTTATTTTTTTTTTATGGGGGGAGGGAGCTGCGAAAATTTTCTGCTGAGTTGCACTGAAAGTAATACATCATTCATAAAGTGTAAACTGTTTGAAGAAGTCTTATTGTATTAGGATATGAATATTCTTTTCGGTGAATTCAGACTGGGTTTCCAACCCCTTCAAAGCAAGAAAAGATATCGAAGACGCAAAGAAAAAACCTACAATATTCATGTGTTTTTAACTTTGTAACTCAATAACCCTTGACCTCTGAACTTTGTTAACATCAACAGGGTCACGACACTACAGCCGCAGCTATATCTTGGGCCATACAGTGTATTGGAGAACACCCGGAAGTCCAGAGACGACTTCATGAGGAACTGGATGAAGTATTCGGTAAGGCCAGTGACTTTTAGAGGAGCAAAACCTGATATCTCCAACATGTGTTCAAGACAGCCCCACCCCCCCCCCAAAAAAAATGGGATTGCCTCCTCTTTTCTTTACTCCATGCACAGTAGCTTTATTTCTCTGAGGATGAAATCTGAGGTTTGGGCAGAAGAAAATCTGGCTTCTTATCACCAATATTACATTTTTTTCGAAATCATTTTCACCAAAAGTTGAGATACTAGGTTTTCTTCACCTCAGTACGAATTGTTATATTTTTAGTGAAACAACTAATT
>JZLH01S0610827.1:16836-41390 GCA_001188425.1 Eucidaris tribuloides
AATGGGAAAAAATTGACTTTTACGATTTAAAATTTTTGATGGAAGTACAGTGAAAGAAAGTTCAGCAAGTACTAGTACAATCTCTTCAAAAATTGACCCATGTCCTAATAACATACTGATACTATTCTGCATCCAGATGGTAGAATGGTCATAAATGTACAATGAACAAATTGCACATATTGGTAACCACCCTTTTGTACACCCGTTCAAAAAGGAATGACATCCGATACTGATGGAAATTTCTGTGAAAGGACGCATCATTTCATCACCAAGATTTCATTAGAAAGAGAGAAGCATTTTAATGAAAGGAAGCAAAGATTATCTCGACCTATAATTTGACATCAAGTTTCAACCGCTCCTCCTCAAAAGTCATGCCAATGCACGTGGATTCGGAAACCAAATCCCTTTAATGGAATTTTCTGGTATGATCTCACACACACTGCAATGCACTCTCTAAAATCTGGGGTCATTGTGATTTTCTTGATATTGCTCTCAATTTGATTTTATGACATGGGAATAAGAAGAAGCTACCACTAAACTAATTTGACTTGAACAATTTGAGTCAGTTAAATAGTCTCCATTTAAAAAGCATGATTACAGCATATTTCATTTCTTGCTCTTTTGAATATTTAATCTTGACAAACAAAACTTATGCTTAATACATGTAAAAGAGAAAAGATTGCTGTTAGCCCAGGAATAAAGATAATAAATATCCAATGGCTATTGATTTGACGTTTGAATACATGAACTGCTACAAAATTATAAAGGAATGTTTTGGACTTCACAAAGGCATTGCATTATGTCTGAAAAGATTGATGTTACAATTTAAACAGGGCTCAACACCAGCACTTGCCGCTTGCCCATGGGTAAAAACTCAAAATGTTAAAATTTACTTGCCCAAATGGGCAAGTAAAACTTTGATCGTAAAATGAAAAAACCATGTCCAAAATTCTTACCCAAAACAAGCAATTCAGCTAACTTTATAAATTTCATCATTATTTTGTTCATTGTACTTCACTTTTATGACTCTTTTAATTCATAAATCATACCTTTATCAAACCCAACGGCCCCAGAATTAAAATAATAAATATCCAATGCTTTAAAAAGGTCTTGGTTAAAATTAAGAGGAATAAGTTTTAATGTTTTTGATTATTGTTTATTTTCGGGCAAGTAAATTTTTCATTCGAGCAAGTAAAAATCTAAAATTGATCATTTCACTTGCCCAAAGGGCAAGTAGGAAAAAAAGTTAGTGTGGAGCCCTGATTTAAAGAATAAAAGATGAAGGATACGAGAATCTCAGCAGCTCATCAAAGCATCACAGTTCATATCAGACCCAAGTGTTTCATTAAAATCTGATCAGCAGTTCAGTAATCATGGTTATGAAATGAGGTACTGTAAAACCAGAAATTTTACCAGAGCATTTAACTTTCGCGAATTTCGCGAGGTGAGATTCGTGAAAGTAAAATGCTCGCGAAAGCTTGTGTTTACACAATTTTGTTAATGCCAATACAAGACCGTATACTATAAAAGTCAAATGACTTGAGATATACGAGTAGTAGTGCGCGGTCACTTATGATGGTCGCGATGCACTTCTACATTGATGAAATGGAGTTTCAGAGGCATTAAAACAAATATTTTCTAAAAATTGTTGTGATAATTTGTTAATCAAACACCCAAATGCTCCTTCCAAGCAAATTTTGCCATATTTTATTTTTTCATGGTCGGTAATTCGTCAAAGTTTTATGCAGGCAAAATGGCCATCAACTCCTATTCGCGAAAATATCATGTCGCAAAAATATAGTGTTTTACAGTAATCGACGGACAGACATCGAGATGGACAAGCTGGACAACAACAAAAATATGAAGTCTCTAACACAGGGTGCGAAGGCATACAAAAATGATTACACTTGCTAAAAGGCATTGTATAACAATGTTTCCAGTTTAAAAAATCTGAGCTACATGATTCCCCATGCTACTAGTGTCTTTGATACAGTCTAAAAATGAAGCCCTGAAAAAATTGCAGTGTAAAACAATTATTAAGTGCTTTAAAAAAGTGAAAATCATTGAGAGACCATTCCAGCTTTTCTCCATAGACTGCTGTGTTGCAGAATTTCCTATCGCCCGATATAAAGTTAATGTGCCAATTTGTATCTGCACATATTGTACTAGTGACAGCATAACTGTCCAAACTTTTGTGTTCTAGGGTGTTTATTTGTCCATTCAAACACTGCCAGATATGTCAGATAGCAAAGTTCGAAAAAATTTTACGCGGGTCTTCCACAGTGTTATATAGTGTCTTTAAAATATGAATGTCTTCCAATCAATATGAATGTCTTCCAATCACACTGTAATATTGGGTGAAGTCAGGTAGTCGACCAGTACTCCACCCAGATAAAAGCGACGCATACCAAGCATTTATGACCTGCTGGGATTCAATCGTTCATAGTCACCACACACTGTGCACACAGCTACGTAACAAATATTTTGTCACGACCGCTTTAGTTCCCATAAAGTTGCCAACATTGTCAAGGGTGAGAGATAACCCACCACCAAGTTTTCCGTCAAATTCATTCTTTTGTTTTTCAGACAGTATACTGGAACTGCGCTCCATATGTCCTCATTGATTAAAACCTGACCATGCGCAAATTTTGTACAGACATTGGATTTATACAGAATCTGTAATTGTATTGTGTGAAGTCCTTCATATTCCATGCCTCACATTATTCCCCCCAACGAGCACAGCATGTTACACAGAAAAACTGACGTGAAAAAAGGCAAATGCATACAGAGAAGTGCAGAAACAAGTATACAATATTTACATGTATGCACAAATATCTTTCCAGTGGTTGCATGGAAATTTAATTCATGTTTGCAATTTTCCATTTTTCCCATACCCAAGAAATTTGTCTGGTAATGAATCATACATGAATCACTGAATCAGCAGTCATGACAAGGTAAAGTTTGGTTTGTAATAATCACACACACACACACACACACACACACACACACACACACACACACACACACACACACACACACACACACACACACACACACACACACACACACACACACACACACACACACACACACACACACACACACACACACACACACACACACACATACACGAGCAAAAAGTATCATTTTTTTCCTTTTCCGTTTTTAATCGGTCAAACCCTCCACCTCATTTTGGTTTTCTTTTGGATCGCAAACAAACAACATGATTGATGGATAGTAATCTTATTAAGCAGAGTGGCCACTGGGTATTGACTTACCGAGAACGGTCGCCAGAATGATAATAAAAACTCGCCGAAATCGTGACGAAAACAAAAGGGCAGGCAAATATCCTGCAATATGTTTGAAAGCTTTGAGGTAGCTAAGATCTCTTTTAGGCCTACATGTCTAAAATTATCGTTGAGTTAGTACACTCGTTCATAGAAGAAAACACCATTAAAGGAATAGGAGCTACACTGCAAAAAGGCGGGTGTTAAATATGCAGCACCAAGCCGGTGTTTAATTTCCAGTGTTCATTTATGGTGTTACATTTCCCTAAAAAGCCCAAGAGGGGGGGGGGGGGGCACAATGTGCCCCCTACCACATTTTCCTTTGCCACTTCCACAATATTTGACGAAATTTCATCAAACTTGGTGACTTTTCCTAAAATGTTATGGCAAACATTTTAGTGTATAATTAAGGGTTACCCATGATATCGTGTTGCCATGGCAACCACATTTTGAAGGTCATGTTCGTTTCGTTCGTTCGTTTCTCAGACGGAATCGTTAGACGGTGCAGTGTGACAGTAGCTTAAAAGGAATTGGAAAGCACTATTAACCATTAAGCCTAAAACTAGTAAAGTCACACTGCGCCGTCAAATGATTCCGTCTGAAAAACGAACGCGTACGTTTATGAAACGTTTATTGGACTTTTTAATTCGTTTTTCAAACGGATTACAAACGTATCTAGACGTTGACTGACGGTGCTTTTCCGTTCTGTTCCATTCTATTGTATTCCATTTGCCACCGTCTGACACCGTCTGAAGTAAATATTTTACACGGAGGCAGACGGAATCGTTAGACGGTGCAGTGCTGGTGACACAGCCTTTAAACTTAGCATAAAAATACCACCAAGTATACACATTTGTCAAATTTTCGGCGCTCTTAATTCTGCATCACAATCTGGGGACTTCTTTCAATCTTGTGATTTCCCTTTTAATAATTATGATAATATTTTGTGATTACCCCTCGCAGCTCACACCACTACGGGGATGTGTGAGCCTCCTCGCCGTATCGTCAAGGGAGTTACCCCCATCTATACGCCTTTCCGTCAAGACTGTAGCTTAATGCATGAAATTTATACACCTCAACACCAAGAATATACAACAAATTCATAAAAATCCCGCACGGGGGTGCGATGACTGTATAAATAAATCGCCTCCCCGAGGGTTTGCCAGAGGTGTAGGTAGAGGTGTTTATACCCCAATTGTAGTAATGCATACTCGGAGGTGAACGCGTAGGAATATATTGAACCGCATGGATGCCAATATTAAAGTATGGCGAATTTTGAAGCTAAAGACAATTTGTGACCGCGGTTATGTAATTTAGTTGGACCCAATATCCGGCACAGCGAACGTTGTCGGTATTATCCAGAACAAACACCCTTTTAGTTTTATTCTAAAAAAAAAATCACGCCATTTTCAGAAGGGGGGGGGGCTACATATCAACTACAGAAGTATGTAGTCGGTATACGAGGAGAGAAAATAAAATCACATGAATGCAGTCCCTATCAGGTTGTTTTTTATGCACTTTGAAAGTGCATATACCTCGGCTTGTGAAATAATATGTACGAATACAATGGGACATAACGTGTTCAATATTTAACATCGCCCCTTTCCCCGTCTTTTCATAATGGAATTGCATATGGCTTTGACCTACGTGTACACGCAATGTTATTATCTGAATCACCGCGCCACTTCGCATGAGAACAAAACAACTAGATCGATAGGAAAAAGGGGGTAAATGAAATGCGAGAACCGTGAATGATTTGAATCAAGGAATTCAATTGACCGAAATGACGCTAAATTGATCTTTCCGCACCTGGCATGCAGTCAACAGCCGAACATCCAGTTTGGAAGCTCCTTCGTCAGAAAGAAAAGTAGTCTAGGTTCTAGTCGATTTTATTTCGTCTTATTTTCTCCGAGTTGCAGCCAAAACCCGAATATCGCGCATAGCCGAATGAGGGCGCTTACCCCAGTGATTCTTCCGCCCGAAAAATGAATCACTGGGGTCAGCGCCCTCACTCGGCTATGCGCGATAATCGGGTTTTGGCTGCAACTTGGAGAAAATTGACTAGAACCTAGACTAAAAGAAAAGATGCGTGAAAACACTAGAAGAGATAAGATGGGCGACGAGAAGTAACAACAACAACAACAACGAAAACAACAACAACAACAACTCATGATTAGAAAGGAGAGCCCAGTGTAAAAAACCCAGTCTGTAACGAGTAAATGTTTTTGTAAATGCATTTCTGCTGTCACTTTGTAAATATGTACAGAGGCAAAACATCGTGTGTCTGATCACTAGATATCGGCCTCAATTTCAAAATATCAATTTTCAATAATCTAAACACAAATTCTTTGTTATCATTTTCTAAACACTAATATTTTTAGAATTGCTAAAATGCCTTTTACAGTGAGAAGAACGACTGCGCGGAGTGCATTTTGAAGAAAAGGTATGGTGCTAAAGTTATATTTTGATAACTCAATTTTGTTACAAATGGATTTAATACCTTTTGACTTGGGTCATTATTGGAGTAAATCGAAGAAAGGTGTTCAGAGAGAAATGAAAGATGAAAATAAAGTAAACATCTGAGCCAATAGGTAGGTTATAAAAAGTCAACAGTCATAAATGAAGACACACAATGAGAGTAGAGATGGAAAGAGTTGGTGTAGGAAAATTTATATAGTAGGGAACTTTTCAAGTTTGTTACAAAATACTACGAAATTTAAATGTGAAGTGCAGTCATTAGGCAAATGAAATCAATAATATTCAAATTTTATATGATGGGTCGTGTATTCATAAGGCCTTGCTCCAAAAGATGTTTTGATAAAAAAAATACAGGTTTATCCGAATATTGCCCGTTATGTCAGTCATTGTGGGGGTTTGTGACAAATTAAATGACGGTATAAAGTGATTTTATTCTTAGTCTTTATTATAGAACATTGTATAAAGTCAATGACACACATACAGACGCACAGACACACACAAAAAACGCTAAAAAAAAAACACTGACATGCACATACCAGACGATTTTGATCTTGTTGTACAAAATTTACATAAAAGTGAGACACAGAGGCGTATTAAGATCTTGTATAAGAATTATTATCATACAGGTGGGAGTATTTTGTGGGATAAGTACGATTACAATAGTGAACAAAAAATAAATCCTATACTTACATCAAGAGGAATGATCAGTCACGCGATATACCACGTTTTTCTCCCATGCAATGCTTTCTTTTCGCTATTCCTCTGCAAAAACTTGGTGTCAAATTTAACACAAATGGTGTGTTTAATATAGATATCAGAATGATGTTATAGTGATAGGCTAACATTATTGAGCTTCAATTTAAAAAAATTGTCAAATTTTGATATCTGAGCTACATAGTAGTGTTCAAATGGACAAATAAACACCCTAGAATACAAAAGTTTGGAAAGTTAAGCTGCCAATGGCAAGGTATGCATTAATACACAATTTCTACTCCGGTGGATAATAAAATAGCCCAGATCTTCACACAGAAGTCTATGGGAGGAAATGGGCAGGTGAATCTGGTCAATTTGAATGTTTGTAGATTTTCACTTTTTTAAAGCACTAAATCATCATTTGGAAATACATTTTTTTCAGGGCTTCATTTTTATACCTTATCAAAGACACTTGGAGCGTGGAGGATTATGTAGCTCACATTTTTTAAACTGTGGTCATTGTTAGCCTGTGGCTTTAAATTTGCTTCCCACTGTCATGACAAGATGAAAAACGCCCTCTTTTGTCTAAAATCATAAAAAGGGAGCACTGATGACACCCATAATGCAACGGAAACACATGACAATGTGGAAAAATACATTTTGTTTTCCTCCCACAATATGTACACTATAGCACTGCATCAGTCCATGTTCGTGAATATGTGCCTGTATTCCAAGACTAGTTGTCATCCTCTCTGTGATTGAGTTGACTCTTGACAGTGGGCCTTTCAACTTCATAATGAGTTACTACAAACACCAAGAATGTTGAAAATTAACACTTTCAGGTATCTATTTTGTGCAACACCCTGGGTGTTAAAGTTGTTAGTTTTGCAGTGTACGGTAGCAGTTGCTTTTGCAAAGTTTTTATGAATTGGCTAAATTAACAGAAAAAACACATTTGAAGAGAGCAGAAATGAGTATGACAACATTACGGATTTGCGTTATGACGAATTTAGTTTTCTTGTTCTTAGGTTGATTATTTTTTTTTATAGTTCTGTTGAAACATGGGAGTTCAAATTAATCATTGCAATACAGGGATACTATCGCAAAGAAGCGATTGTAGGCAAATTGTAGTTGTAAAAATCTCTTTGGGTCATGAAATCATAACAATATTGGCAACGTATTTGTTTGAAATATATATACAAAAATATTGAAACATAGATGCTTCACAGATAAATAAAAAAAACCAAATGAGTACTTATAGGTGTAAAATTAATAGGACAATAAGAAATAAAAAGATATATTGCAGTATTACCAAAAATTAATGTTCGGCGCATATTGTATTTAAAGATAGAAAGATAGTACTTTCCTTCCTGCTAAAGGCTTACAATGTTGCTTTAACGATTTAGTTACATCTCATCTACGTCTTCAAAGGTCTTGCGAGAGATTCATGTCATGTCGTCCGTAAATTTGTACCCACAACTCACGGGAACTGACATTTTGTTCGAGCATCAACCTTTACCGCGGCAATAATGATATAAATCAAACACGCTGAAATCTATACTCTTCGCGCATCTATATGTTCGGCAGTATAATCACGAACTTTACTCGTAAAAGTGGTCTAAAATTCTCACTATCCTTGTTCGAGCCTCTATGTGTCGAACCATACATACAGGCGTTCACCTCAATCGCCACATATGCGAAGTTTAGGTGATAAACCTCGAATATATATGTGACAGTTCTCGCCTGAGGTATAAGAAACTTTAATCCAATAAAGTCTTTTGTAGATAAAAGTTAAAGGCGCAATGCGATGTGCCATTTTCGGTATACGTTTCTTCTGTTAAAAAATATTAGCTTTATTTTGTATACCAGACCACAAATCATCATAAAAATACATGATTACAATTAAGACCCTCGAAATATCAGTACAATATGCATCTATGTCTCACAATTCATATATTATTACGGAAAATTTTGTCATTTCTGAGTTGCTTAATTTAACCTCTCTTAGATATGAGAAAACAAGCGCTACATGTGGAGGTTCTCTAAAATAAAAGAAAAGTGAATTCAGAGTAAATTTCTAGTGAAAACAGCAATTTTTGTTTCTGTTGGGGTTGATATCCGGGAACCACTCACATTGTGATTAAAGATACCTCCATACATTCAAATATTATCACTCAGCGTTTACTTGATATACTCTCTGTTCTATTAGTAACGCTTTAAACAATAAACCGTTGTATTCTTTACCTTATGAGAGTATTCCACTTAGGAATACGATAATTTGCGAGTTTTGACATGAAACAATGACTCCCCACGCCTTCCTGAATCGAATGAAACAAAGTACCCTTTTCAAATCAAATGTCAAAATGTCGAGGTTTCTACTATATTTAGATTGGTTTCCAAACTACATACTGACCGCGTTATGTGAGCCCGACACATCCTCCATACTCTAATTATGTCATACATGATAAATGTCCGTCTATATTACATGTATTTGAACGTAGAAGAGGGCGCCAAGAATGTTCTCTCTAGTGGTCCGTATTATTTATTCATTAATGACATAGCTTAGACTCGCCTCAAAGCCGTACCGATAAAATTAGCCGATCCGTCAATTTTAAATCATGAATTACACATAAGGCACGACACACATTACTGAGTTAGAATCATACAAGTCTTGTAAAGATGTAACTCTTCCGAACCTAATCTTCCCCGACGGGCTAAGAAAATGATATCAACATTGATGAATTGTTAATCAAATGACTAGTATATAAACTAAGAAATATCCTAAAATAAACCTGAAAATAGGTTATTTCAAAGCAGTGTCGATAAGATTCGCAGATCCATCACTTTCTTTTCATGAATTAAACATTAATTCTCGACACATTACCCAGTTAGAATCAGGCAAGTCTTGTAAAGATGCGACTCTGTCGAGTATTATCTATTAATTGTCCCTGACGGGCTAAGAAAAGGATTTCAACATTAATGCATTGTTATCAAATGACTGGAGATCCCTTAATGTCATGAAAATAAGTTCACTTCAAAGCCGTGTCGACATAATCAAAGCTGTGTTGTTAAAATTCGCAGATCCATCAATTTCAATTCATGAATTAAGCATTAATTCTCGACACATGCATTACCCAGTTAGAATCAGGCAAGTCTTGTAAAGATGTAACTCTTTCGAACCTAATCTTCCCCGACGGGCAAAGAAAAATGATATCAACATTGATGAATTGTTAACAAATGATAATCTACGAAATAACCTAAAATAAACCTAAAAATAGGTTATTTTACAGCCGTGCCGATAATATTCGCCGAGCACTTAATTTCAATTCATGAATTAAACATTAAGTTTAACCCGACACATTACCCAGTTAGAATCATGGAAGTCTTGTAAAGATGCTACTCTGTCGAGTATTATCTATTAAATTGTCCCCGACGGGGTAAGAAAATAATATCAACATGGATACATTGTCAAGAAATGAGTGAACCAGAAATGTCTTGATATCATAAAATTGGTTATTTCAAAGCTGTGTCGATCAAATTAGCCGATCATCAATTTCAATTCATGGATTAAAGATACTGCTTGACGTATACTAACAAGTTAGAATCATGCAAGTTTTGTAAAGATGCGACTCTGTCGAGTATTATCTATTAATCATCCCCGACGGGCCAACAAAATAATAACATAAATAATGTGTTAACAAATGAAAACAGGGATCCATTAATGTGAAAATAGGTTTACCTCAAAGCCGTGATGATAAAATGAGCTGATAGGCCCTACATCACTTTCAATTCATGAATTAAACATAAACTGCGACACATATTACTGAGTTAGGATCAAGCAAGTCTTGTAAAGAAGTGACTCTTTCGAACATTATTTATTAATTGTTCCCGACGGGCTAAGAAAATGATATCAACATCAAATAGGTTTACCTCAAAGCCCTTTTGACAAAATTCGACGGTCTATCTATTTTAATTCATGAATTAAACATAAGACTCGAAAGATGTTACCGAGTTTAGAATCATGCAAGGGCTGTAAAGACATGACTTTGTTAAACATTATTTATAAATCGTCACCAACAGGCTAATGAAATGCTATCAGCATTGATGTATTGTTAACAAACGACTGGCATATAGGCTAGATATTCCCTCATGTCGTAAAAATAGGTACCTCAAAGCCCTGTCGATATATCAGCAGATCCATCAAATTTCACTCGTGAATTAAACATACGACTCTCAAATAAACACAGATTTACCGTGTAGTTCAATCATGCAAAGTCTGTGCTAAAGATGTGTACTCATTTCGACACATAATATTTATTAGATTGTCCCTGACGGGTTAAAAATTATGTCAACATTAATGCATCGTTACCCAAATTTAAAAACTAGAGATCCCTTATTGTCGTGAAAATAGGTTTACCTCAAGGCCACTTCGCCAAATTTCGACGGTCCATCTATTTTAATTCATGAATTAAATATAATACTTGACGTATTTAAAAACAGGCAATTCTCGCAAAGATGTGACTCTGTCGAACATTATTTATTGATTGTTAAGAAAAGTATTTCAACATTTACGAATTGCAAACGACCAAAATATCATAAAGAGATTTCTTAATGTTTATTTTGATACGCTCACCTCAAAGCTGCGTCGATAAAATTCACCGCTCCAACATTACCTATTCATGAATCTTATATATAGGATACAATATATTACCGAGATAGAATCGTGGAAAGTCTTGTAAAGACATAACTCTATCGAACATCATTAATTGATTTTTTTTGCCAGCGGGTTAAGAAAATGATATCAACATTTATGCATTGTAAAAAACGATTGGTATATAGACTACACGATTCCTTAATGTTGTGGCTTAGGCCTGCCTTACAGCCTTATATCCGTGTCGATAAAATTAGCTGATCCATCAATTTTACTCATGAATTAAACATACGACGGTCCACGACACAATTACCGAATTCGAATCAAGCAAGTCTTGTAAAGATGTGACTCATTCGAACATTATTTATTAATTGTCCCCGACGGGTTAAAAAAATGATATCAACATTAATGCATTGTTAACAAATGACTGGTGTATAGACTAGAGATTTTTAAAGGTCATAAAATAGGTTCATGTCAGAAAAAAAAATGGCCAGTACCTTTATCTCATCATTATTATTTATAATTTAGATATAGGATGCGGCGCATAATATCAAGTCTGAATCATGCAAGTGTTGAAAATACATGCATCTTCAGAAGGTTATTTGTTACATGAAGTGAAAGTGTAACGGGTCTCAACAGCGTTGTAAACAATCAACTTATATTTAGACTAGAGATATATGATTGGTGACTCGAATGCACTTAACTTCTCGAATTTTAAGTGTTTGCTTGCTATAGATATTTAAAAACTTCCTTAGGTGACAATTACAGACTGTGTTCATAATTTCCACACCCCGAAACAAGTACAATTATTTATAATGTAAGTATTCACACAAATCTTCATATCTCACACAAGCTTTGGGGCTGAAAAGTCGGGTTTCGTGAAAATAAGGCCTGATGAAATTAAAACAGAATGCAGGGACGTGATATCGCTCACTGAACTTTAATTTTACACTGCCGTTAAACTAGGCAGACTGCCAGACCTGATTCGTGTATAATCTGGTGAAAACGAAATACCTGCTGTAAAAAGCTTACACAATCAATATGAAGCTCTGTGTGATTTTCTTTTCTCGTTTCAAAATAAATAATACGGCCATCGTTGAACAATGTTTCCAGTAACAACAAATCTAAGGTACTGTACAGATTCTCCATTTTTTCACTTGTGTCCATGACTTTATAATGGAGCTCCAAAAAATTGTAGTTCGAAACGATTATCAAATTCTTTTGAAAAGTGAAAATCAATGAGCGACGGACCTAGATCCCACGATGCACATGATGCATGGACAGCTGTGTTATAGAATTTTTTGTCCAACACTGCAAACTCAAATCTTGGATAAAACTATTTTGTGATATGTTTCGCCAAATAAATTGCTATAAACAGTCACATGTGGTCGAATATAATGATTAATGAACCATATGAATGTGAGATAATATATGCTATCATTACCTGATTTTGTTTTCGACTTTGATAAATTTTAGATTGAATCCTCGTTTCCTTTTTGACCAACACTTTTGAAGCTTGTACGTCGCGTTTGCGTTGCAAGATTCACGTATGTCCCTAGAGCCTTCCAACATGCAATTACATTATCAAGTAAATTATCCCGCCGGCTACACTTTGCGTAATAACATTACAGCGCAGCCAGCCCGGCGTTACTCTGCATGTCTACACATTATCACTAAATTTCATTTAAATCGGCAACTACTCTGAACGATGTCTTTCATAATAAATTTATACTAATGTTGCCGTTTTTAGCCTGGTCCTTGTAGCACAGTAATGTGCAGTAATTTGGCGTCCCCAAATGACCAAGTCATTATCTTATGAAGATAGACATCGCTCTTGCAACAATGCGCCATTAAGCAACAATCTATTTTCCGAGATGTTGTAATTCCCATAATGCTTAACAAAAGAAACATTATTGTTTTGATTAACATGTGTAGGTCTAAATATATACGCATGCTCTTGCCTTACAGTACAAGACTGGTGATGATTTGTCCTCCAGTCGGTAATATATTATGTATAAAATATTGTTTATTTATTCATTTGTTTATTCATTTATTTATTATTTATCTATTTTTTCAATGTTTTATTTTTTCATTTATGTATGTATGTATGTATGTATGTATGTATGTATATATGTATGTATGTATGTGTACGTATATATATGCATGTATTTATTTATCTATTTATTTATTCATTCATTCATTTATTCATTTAGTTAGTTAGTTAGTTAGATAGTTAGTCAGTTAGTTATTCAGGCCTATTATTTTCCGGCAAAGCACCCCCTTGAATAATCAGACATGCATCGATTGACATGGGCCATCAGAAATAACAACAAAAACAAGCCCTGAAAAATGCTGATTATCAATTAATGATGACCATTCTTTGAGCAGCTTCCCACATTCTTATATTCTTGTCAACTGAAGACCGTAAACTGCGGAAGATGCATTTGTTTTTCCTTGAACACTGGATAGCTTATGATATCAGTACTCAGTAGATAACTTGAAACATTCTCTAGCATGTGCTAACATGTCCTCTTTCCTATCTGATAATAGACCTACACATACATCCATATCTTGATGTAACCTAAGGCCTTCTCCTCTTGACCTGTTTTAGCACACACAAATAAACATAGCGGAACCAATGAGCGGGACATACGATACATGCCCGATATCCGAAAAGACACATTCAAACAAACAGACCTAGTAGTATTGATTACAATAAGAAATAAATACGATTGCGGTGGTCTTAACATGAATTAATGTCTCTGTTAAATTTTTAAAAAAAAAGCGTTAAGGGAATAAGCTTTTAAGTGTTCAAGCATACTTATATCTTCTATCTGTTTTAAATTTAAGAAAAACAAATCAGAGAAAACTCCAGATTCGGGTTTTTCATTGTTTTTTTTTTTCTCAAAAATGTGTGAAATTTGGTTTGGATTGTACGTACTTGCGGCAGTGCATAAGTTGTTTTTTTATGTATGTATGTATGACGTGAGCGTGTGTGTAATGTAAGTGACTAGGTGTGCATGTGCGCATGCGTGTGTGTGTTTGTGTGTGTGTGTGTTTATGTATATGTGTGTGCGTGCATTAGCACATGTGTGCGTGCGTGCGTGTGTGTGTGTGTGTGTGTTTGTGTGTGTGTTTGCGTGTGTGTGTGTGTGTGTTTGTGTGTGTGTTTGCGTGTGTGTGTGTGTGTGTGTGTGCGTCACCATAATTATGTGTGTGTATGTGTGCGTGCGTGCTTGCGTACGTGTGTGTGTGTGTGTGTGTGTGCGTCACCATAATTATGTGTGTGTATGTGTGCGTGCGTGCTTGCGTATGCAGGCGAGCGAGATAGAGCATGTGAGTAGCGGTTGCTTGACTTGGTTCATAGAAAACCTTTCCGGGCACTCAACAGTTTTTAACACACTGCAATCAATTTTTAACCCTAAGTAACAGGCAGCTCCTTTGGGCAAACCTGTCCTTTTTTTTAGGTCGTTTAAACTCCACCTGACGTCATCACATTTAACAAAGCCAAAATTGACGGATCTCGATGTTTGTAAAATTCATTATCAGTTAATTACGTCTCATTGCATGTGCAAATACGTTTCAGAGTAGTAGCAGGATATCGCAGAATGTATTCTTTTACAATCAAATCTAATTTCGTGGTGAGATTGTAATCGGGTTTTATTCCGATTATTTGTATTTCCAATCATGGCACTTGCCAGATTGCCTTTCATCTGACATGTTTATATATTGCATTTTACATTCTTCTGACATTGATTGATTTCTGTGGCAAACTGCTATCCATGTTGGTTACTCTTTCCTCTTCTTCCTTAATTGCAAACTCATTTTGTGGTAATGACAATAACAAATCACTGATAATATCTGGTAGAACACTCTTCATTCGTATTAGTGGTTTTGGTTGGCGAAATATTGACATATAGGCTACTGAAGTATACAGTGACGTATTTAGTGGCATTAACAAACTGCTGAAAAAACACCATCCACTATTGTTCCCGCAGCGATAATTGTTTCTATGACTAATGACTACATTGTTTGGCTTATAATAAGTTCTATATTTAGCATCTAAGATGTACGTTACCTGCTCTAATACTGCCCTACTTTGCAAAATGAAGCAAACAGCAAATTACTCACATTTGAGTAATTGGTGTTTTTGAAACATTCTAAGCATGATGTGCATTCATGCGAAATTTGGAGAAGATATAACCATTCTAGTGAGAGATAATACGCAAGTCAAAATTCCGTAAAACTGCATTGATGCTAGTCTAAACGACAGACATGAATTGCACATTTATGATCAAATTCACACTGTGGGAAAATAAGGGCCAAGTAGACCCCCCTCCAAAAAAAAAATAACAAAGATACTACTACTACTACTACTACTACTACTACTACTACTACTACTACTACTACTACTACTACTACTACTACTACTACTACTACTACTACTACTACTACTACTACTACTACTACTACTAATAATAATAATAATAATCGAGCAGAAAAATATGGGTTATGGTGACGGAAAGTGAAGGGAGTTAAAAACTTGTCATAATCGTCATCAGACGCCTCTCGTTTTTTGTGTGTTACTTGTTTGGGCCATCTGCAACCCATTTCACTCACTCCCAATACACTTAAGTGTCCAGTGTGCAATGATATACCCCATGGTACATCGAATTTGTGACGTATTGGCCAGTGCCGTGACGTCAACAGCTGTCGGACACCCATTTCAACCAGTGTCGTATTTCTTGCAAATGTGCGACAAATTGGATTTTTTGTCAAAAATTTGATAAATGTGAATGTACGTGGCACAAAATTGCAGTAAATAAATTTAGGTCATATCTCGATATCTCACGCTTTCTAATACCTACAACACTTTTTTGGACGCAGATACAGTATTTATATTTTTTATGGACGTTTAAAAGTGCAGTTCCCTTATATCTTATATTTATTTCCATTCACACTTGCAAAACATGCAATTAAGAAAATCATTTCACAGTTTATACATGTGTGGTTATGATAAAATAATTTTTTATTATGGCAATAAATCAACAAATACACGAAGAGAAATAAACATAAAAAGATTGATGAATGAATAAATAAATAGATAAACAGACAAATCATTAGACAAATAAAATGCAAATGAATAAGTAGTATAATAGATAAATTATTTACTTTCTATCTATTGTTCATTCATTTGTAATAAATGTAAATAAATGAGTGAATAAATAGATAGAAAATAATAAGCAATAAATAGATAAAACATAAATCAATTAAAGAAATCAATTATGTATAATTTCCTATACTATTGTGAGGAATTATATCCAAGTCATGTTGCTGATTTTAACACACTTCATGTTCAGATAAGATTTTGATCTTCCAATGACTTATATTGTTCTCGTGTGTGGAAACAGAAGTATTAGAAATTCTTACCCTTGTATGTCACCAGAACTCGGCAATTACATGGCACTCGTTTTGTGCGTAATTACTACGTAAAGAGAAATTATGACATTTTAAATTCTTATGCAGTAACCATGAAATTAATGAAGAGGTCACATAGGTTACGGTAGTCACAAATGGTGGTCTAGAGGGAATTGCCTTTCAGCTGATCGCTATTTAAGCTTCCCAATCATGCCAAAGCATGTCATCATAACCGGCATCATAACAACTGGTGCTAACCATTAAAATTTCACGACTTCGGATCATTAAATATGGAACGATCCTTGCATGATAAATAATTGATCGATCCTCGCCTCTTGACACCTTCCCCTGACAACTGGACAAGGTGTAAGTTGATACTGTCCTTTCGTAGTGTAGGCGGTAAAGGACCGTAGCCCCATAGACTAAATACAGCGTTAAAGCCCTTTGTTCAAGCACACAACGAGTTATGAGAAAGGTCGATGCATGCACCGGAAAATATATAGGAACGCATGTTTAGACATGTACATGTATGACAGTTTTTAGGAACCCTCTTCATCAATCTCGAAGACGATGAAATTTGTTGTATTTGACAAAGATCTAAGACTATCAGTTCTTGGTACTGAGACGGTTGTAAGGGTATTTAAGCCGTTGGAATTCAGCATTGCCGCCTATGCAGTTCATTTCAATCAACTCAACCCGTACCGTATTCATTTTTTTTTCCATGAAGTTTTGTTGCAATACTGTTGTGATAATTATACTATATTTCCTCATCTTTTATGCTTTAATTATTGTGTATCACATAGATTTATAAGATGGCATACTGTGTTGTTTTCTACATCCTTCGTGTAAAAGCACATGTCAAGATTGGAAGTAGTCCTCAATTAACCCGTTGGAGACGATTTGATTTTACTATAACACGCATTTTTCATAGACCCCAACTCGTACTTGGTCTCCAATGGGTTAAGGACACGATGCTTCCGGAATCAAATGTACTCTCACTGTTAAAATTCAAATTAAATGCTGATAATTTATGGCTCATGTTTCCTCCAGTAAACAAAATAATTTAAAACAAATTCTTCCAGCCCGATTACACGCTCTAGTCAGTGTATATATTGGTGTATTTTTCAGCACATTCGGTTCTTGAGGCATTCTTTATTCTCCCGATTCATATTTCATATAATTCATAATTCACATTTATTCAGAAAATTCACATAAAAAAAAACATAGTATAAAGGTATAAAAATGTATCAGGAACACGTCATAAAAAGCCAGGGGCTCGATTAAATTGCGTGCACCCTAAAACAAATATAAAATTAATAGATTCATGTAAAACTATATCAGAAATGTTAAACATAATATTCCATATTGTTTACTTACATAAAACAAAGACAACAACGCAACAACAACAACAACAAAAACTAAGTAAAAGACAAAAACAAAACATAATTACAAGAACACGTGGTAAATTTAAAACTGGAAATGAAAACTAGCAGTACTGAAATATATACAAGGATACGAATTTAAGAGTTTTGCCGGGCAAGATACTGACGGAAAGTGTTTTTAAAGTGTTGGTAACCCAAAGTTTTGAATTGAACTGGGATTCCATTCCAGATTTTAGTGCCATGATATTTTATGGATTGATTTTGAGCGCGGACTGTTCGAAAAGATGGTGGATAAAGGTTTGACTGTTGCCGTGTGTATTTTGAATGAATTGCAGAGTGGGTCTTAAAGTATGTAGCGAAAGCTGGAGGGAGTATATTGTGGTTAAATTTGTACATAAAAAGTCCAGTATTAAAGGTGATTAGTTTCAGTAAATGTAAGACGCCAAGGCGATTGAATAATTCATCAGTGTGTGCACGAAAGTGGGACCCGGTACAAAGTCGGATGGCTTGTTTTTGCAGTACCACTAGTCTTCTGAGATGGGAAGCAGTTGCTACGCCCCCAAATTAAATTACAATAAGTGTAGTGTGGTAGTATCAATGTATTATAAAGTTTATGTAAAGCATGCAGTGGCAATATAGGACGTAACTTGTACATAATACCAATATACATACCAATTTTTCGTGATATGTACTGTATGTGCTTGCCCCAAGATAATTTTTGATCAATGATAAGACCAAGAAAATTCAAACTGTCAACTTGACAAATACGTTCATTATTAAGTTTTAACTCGATATTATTGGGAGCAACTGCATCCTTTACATTATAAAGCATAAATTTTGTCTTCGATATATTAAGTTTTAATTTATTAGCTCTAAACCAATTCGATACGTTAAGTAACTCACTGTTTGCTTTAGATATAAGACTGTCAAGATCTTTGTCAGCGAGAAATATATTTGTGTCATCAGCATATAAAATCATTGAAAAGGCATTAGATACACGAACTAGGTCGTTAACAAAGACAAGAAAAAGAATAGGGCCCAGTATACTACCTTGGGGAACTGCTATTGATACTGGCGTGAACGCCGATGTAGTATTTTTAAACCGAACACACTGCTTTCTGTTACAAAGGTAACTAGCAAACCATTGATGTGCTAATCCCCCAACTCCGTATTTATTAAGCTTGTATAAAAGGATTTCATGGTCAATGCAGTCAAATGCCTTACTAAGGTCAACATACACGCCCAAAGCAACTTTCTTTTCATCACAAAAAGAATGAAGTAATTCTGATGCATATAAAAGTGCCAATTCCGTCGAGTGATTTGAGCGAAAGCCAAATTGTTGGTTCACGATAGCTTTTTGCGTGGTTAAGTGGCTGCACAATCTGTTGTAAACAATTTGCTCAAGAATTTTAGAAAGGGTTGGGAGTAGGGAAATTGGTCGATAGTTTATGTCACTGCCTTTTAAGAAGTATAGTTTTCAATGAAGGATTTTCAAATCCTTCATGCCACTTGAAAAATCTGTCCATTTATTATAATGGAGTCTACAAAGATATAGTCTTGTCTCACATCAATCCATTATATGTCAAAAACGTGTTAAAATAATAAGCCGTGTACACAATCTTATTGATATAAAACATTCATAAAACGCCTAAAGTCGGGACTTGGCTCTTAAAAGCATCCCGCGTATAACAAACCTATGTCGTATAGCCCACTCGCATCACCGCTCTTCAAACAGACTCGCAGAAAGTGTTTGCATAAAATTTCAGCTGCAGAACCCTCAACAGATTAGGCGCTGAATGAATTAGGTTTTATAAGTGTACACTCCAGGAAAATCGAAATCGGGAGAAAAGGGGGGAATGAACAGAAAATGAGATTTTCTGTAGACATGTTGCTAATCAAGAACGCATTAGGCCAATTCTGATGCGCCTTTTTCCCTGGGTGTAGTACGTGAAGAAGGCGTACGTTTTCGGCGTGTACGACTAATGTCAGTAACGCATCGGGTAATTTTGTGTATAGAGAGGCGCAGTTCTATTTTATGTTTTATATCATATACTAGTACCGCATGTTTAAAAAAAAATTGCAAGTGAAAATCGCCCTCTTTGGCAATTAGAAAATACTCTTGTGACATGACGTTTAATTGCTTATTTCAATCTCGAGATACATTTAGATAACAACGAAAGTGTTTATCGTAATTGTGCCATTTTACTACAGTCAATGATATTATCAGGCCCTACTGTTTGAGTAATAAATCGCATTTTTTTTGCACAATAAAAGACGCTTAACCAATACTTGTAAAACCATAGACAAATCGTAACATTTATTTCATAAGGAGTGACCTTCACCGGGGACATTCACTCGAAATTCATTTTCTCATTCTAACATTCCTCCTAAAAGAGTATTTTGTTCACTCTGCACACTATAAGGGCGCAATTGGGGTGCCCATTATGTCACAATACCAGCACCTTAGCAATTCCGCAATACGTTGCACCTCTGAGGGTGCAATGTGCTCGACGTGCACCCCAATGGGTTAAAAATTACACCGCTGAGGGTGCAATGTGTTCGACGTGCACCCCAATGGGTTCAAAATTACACATCTGAGGGTGCAATGTGCTCGACGTACACCCCAATGGGTTCAAAATTACACCTCTGAAGGTGCCATGTGCTCGACGTGCACCCCATTGGGTTCAACATTGCACCTATAAGGTGATGCTATTGGGACAAATTGTGCACCCCAATTTCTCAGTGTGTGCAGTTGTTGGCTATATTGCAGTTATCAAGGATAAAAGTATCCGTTCTTCGCTTGTTGTCGACAGAAAGTCGCGAATACTCGAGGCAGATTTGTACGAAATCATCGGTGGATTATGTCCGATTGTATGGGGAAATATTTCATCGCCGCATTAAGTTCGTAAAATCAATATCAAGTAAAAACATATCATAGTGGAAATAAAATCTTCCCTCCGGAGAAACTAAGCAGAAATCCTTTAATCAATTATTGTATTGAAACTCGGTAAATATTTTTATAGTCACATTGCCCTGAAGATATAAGTTTGCATAAGTTTAAAGGAAAGAGATACGCTTCGCGTAGGCCAATATTATCATCTCGATCGATCTATGCATTTATAGTACATCTGTACATGTATTAATATTGATAAGATAACTTATAATTACTGTCATACTAAGGTCAAAGGTCATTATATGCTTCCAGGGCAATTTCATCTTGCTTATTTCCAATGTAAAAAGCTTGGTATTATCAGGTAAAGAGCAACCGCCGTATCAATTTTGCCTACGCATGAATGGCGACTAGTTTTGTCAAAGGATCCGGCAATCCTATAGGGAAATCATCTGTACCTACATTGGGAAAAGTATAATTATCATTACATACAAATTGTACCGCTGTAGTGCATTACAGTTAACACAGGACATGTTGTTTTTGTATGATAATTGTAACTGCGAATATACTACATTAAAACTGTCGCGTTAACTTGTATTGATTAATGATAATGAGGTGATAAATATAATTTGTTTGTTGAACATAAAGCTTTCCGAATTCATACAGATAGTGCATTTAAATACCGTGGAAGCCCTAATTAAAGAATGCCAACTTTGATATTTGACCTGAGAAATAAACACACTAGAACACAAAAATTTGGACAATTATGTTGCCAATAGGAAAAATAGATATCGTTTTGGTTTCTTTTAAGAAAGATCATTGAAAAAGCCGGGACAAAGTAAGAACGATTTTAAATGAAAAATATATTCTTTGAAAATGCATTTTGAAGCCATCAGAGATTTTGTAATTTATACGGCCTATATACATTCACCATGCGCATACACGAACAACAACTCACACACAAAGCAGAAACATAGGTAAAATAAAACGGCACTTGTCTTTACGTACGAATTCTAGGCTAAACGGGGAGTTTTGTTTTGATCGAGTTCTATTGAGTTTGCAGCTACGAGGCAGAAAATAGGTCAAAAAGCGTGATAAATATGCAGAAAGGCACGCCAATTTGTGTCGTGATTAGATCAGAATCCATCACAAATGTACCTCGTCGTATTCCAATTTAATCTCTGATCCACAAGCATACCGCGTGACGTACATGTCACATGGCTCCATTCTTCATAGTACGACTCTTAACGAATAGCAGAGACTAATTTTAACTTGTTGGGGACTAACTACGGGATATTTCGGGTTCGAGTATATGGGGGAGGCGTGTTAAAGTGAAATCAAATCGTCTCTAACGAGTTGACAAAAAATACAGATTACCTGTTTTCGATTTCAGAAATCTGAAAAACTTCGATTTTGTTTCATATTACGCGCAAGAAGACTTTTGACTTGATCGCCCAACCTTATGTCGTTTACAGTTCGCTGCTCAGGTGCGTCTATTATTGCACGAGCACCACAGGGAATGTACAGTGCATTTCTGATGGTAATATGAGATTGTGAGAGCAGCAAAGCTTTGCCATATTGATCGACGTCATGTGTTTGATGAGTAATGTAATGTGCAAGAATCTGACAAGGTTCTCAGACAATATGCATCATTAAACCCGCCTGATGAGGACATCTGTGTATAATATGTATGGTACTCGTTAGTTCCTTGCGTATCCCTACAATGACTTTTTTTTTTGCAACAGTCACTTTCATCTCTTACAGGTGAAAAAAAATCTAGGTGTATTAACCAACAATGTTTACTTTAAAAGTATTGAAAAGTAATGTCACTGAAACAAGTCGCATGAAATTCGCTGCGTCGAAAAAATAAAGAGATTTTAACAGCTTACATGAGGCAATAGGATTTCTATAACAAGATGATAATTATTATGCCCATAGCTCATCTACTACTACGACTACAATACTACGACTACTACTACTACTACTACTACTACTACTACTACTACTACTGCTATCACTACCACAACTAACAAACTAACCCATCATTAATGTCGTTTTCATTCTACCCTGAAATGTGCACATTTATTTTATTCGCCATTTTTTTTTATACCCACGTAGATTTCCAACCGCTACTTCTCTCTACTACAATTCCTCCTCAATACTTCCCGGTGCCATGCACCTGGATTATTTAGACAACCCGGGCTCAGACAATATTTGATGATGAATATTGTCAACCCATCAACAACTTCGAGATATTTTGTGCGACAAGGCGTAGAAGCAGGCTTAGAAAAATGCAATAAAACGAAGCGAAGACGACATCTGCGATGTCTGTTATTGCATCTCAATCTACCCCGTGCCTGTCATGTTACATTATGCGTCCATACTCCTTCCTCTTATGTTATTGTGACTATTTTCGGGACAAATCCCCGCCAAGCGCGTAGTTCGCGGGAGTCGGTGATACATGCCCCGGTTACCATGGCAACCTAACTGGATATCGCCGCCGCATCCCGTCGTTCTCCCCTCGCCAATCTCTGCTGGCTTATTAAAATGATATTTCCATCTATTGACATATTTCTCAGCTGGATAAAGGCATGATTTCCGTTGAATATTTCCTCCATTAGTGAACTAAAATGAACACAAATGGAAGTTATTGGGATCGTGATGTAACAGCCGTGGCATCGATGAAAAGATATGATATTGGGAGAGCTGATCGCGTGTAATACACTGAAACGAATTAGAGTTGATGATTATCAGAGAAGCGTGGAATTAAATTATGTATAGATTGTCAAAACAGGAGGAAGAGCGTTATCTATACATGGAGGATTGATTTGACGAGTGGATTTTTTTCAGCATGATTGTGATGTTGGGATAGAGACGAGAAAGGATGATATTGGTGTTTATGTTGTGATTACGATTGAAGATGATGGGGATGACAATGGTACATGTAATAATGTTAGCGGTATTAGTCATAATATTTAGGAAGGGGGTCGATGATAGGCCGGACGACAACGATACTACTATTATACTACTACTACTCCTACTACTACTACTACTACTACTACTACTACTACTACTACTACTCCTACTACTACTGCTACTGCTACTATACTACTACTACTACTACTACTACTACTACTACTACTACTGCTACTACTACTACTACTACTGCTATTATTACTACTACTACTACGACTACTACGACGACTACTTCTACTTCTACTACTAATACTACCACTGCTACTGCTTCTACTACTACTACTACTACTACTACTACAACTACTACTACTACTACGACTACTACTACTACGACTACTACTGCTACTACTACTGCTACTACTACTACTACTGCTACTACTACTACTGCTACTACTACTACTACGACTACTACTACTACTACTACTACTACTACTATTACTACTACTACTACTACTACTACTACTACTGCTACTACTACTACTACTACTTCTACTACTATTACTACTACTACTACGACTACTACGATTACTACGACGACTACTTCTACTTCTACTACTAATACTACCACTGCTACTACTTCTACTACTACTACTACTACTACTACTACGACTACTACTACTACGACTACTACTACTATTACTACATTACAACTGCTGCTACTACTACGACTACTACGACTACTACTACGACTACTACTACTACGACTACTACTACGACTACTACGACTACTACTACGACTACTACTACGACTACTACGACTACTACTGCTACTACTACTG